>VWZS01007389.1:142340-159870 GCA_013397075.1 Rhabdornis inornatus | reverse complement strand
CTCCCCTCTAGCAAAAAAACTATATTATTTCCTTACTTCTGCCTTGGTATAAATTCATGCTGTTACCAAGACAGGCAGCCCAAATACTGTTACATGAGGTTAAACAGAAAACTGATACAAATGGAACAGAAAAAAGAGTTTATTTTTCAGATTTCAATAAAGAAATAAAACTTACATTACAACATACAATTTTATTGTGGGTTTTTTGTGCAACTTCTGTCAAAGAAATTCCGAAAGATCAGTACAACTTCCCATTAGATTGTCACTGGAAAATATGGCATCCATGGCAGTGCACCAACTTTTTGTGTTGTTTTCTATTGAAAGTTGGGGTTTTTTTTTAAATTTCTTTTCTTCCTCCTAATGTCTCTTCCTGACTGTAGAATTAGAGGTACAGTCTTATTCCTGCCCATGGTACGATTCAGGTAGAAATAAGAAAGCCCTGCTGCTCTGCCCTTAGGCATGCAGCATCTTTGGAGTAGGTGTTCACCTGTGGAATCAGCACCCTACTCTCTCTTTTAGTCAGTAGGATGAAAGAAGCAGTTTACCGTGTGATTCATCTGATTTTATAGACATCTACTTTATTATGTCTGTTTTAAATTTCTACTTTTGTAGGATGAGGTGAGATGCAACCTACTTTCAGTAGTCTGTGTTGACCATATCGTCAGTCATGATGAAAGGAGTCTGGAGTGAACAGCCAAGGCAAAGACACTTTGTCAGATACATCCCACTTTTACAGTCTAGAAGTTGAGTCAGAGATCACTAAAGCGGAGGTAAAGAATCCCATTTACATGGACCGAGTTTGGGTTAAGTTGTAAAGGTTCTGTTCTGTCACTAACTTTTGAGTTTATCTCATTTTTCTGTGTAGACAGGACACATGTTTTCAAAGACATAAATATATATGCTCATGGATCTGGGCATGACTCACTGTATGGGTAGATACAGACCTGAAGAGAATACTTAAGAATATCTTTCTATGCCTATATTGAGGTTTCTATGTGCCTTGTATTTTGGGAAATTCTCTACAGACACTTTGATAGTTCTGCACTCTGCTGAAGGACAGGATGGCTAGAGGTATTACTGAGCCAAAATAAATTACAGTTTCACAGGGCTGTTAAGTAGAAGAGTAGAACTGCTTGGTGCATGTCAAGGAGGAAGCAATGACAAACACGGCACCATGAAGGACAGAGCTGTATCAGGAAAAGCGGGGTTGTCACAAACTGGAGCCCGACAGTCTTGTCTTCAGTCTGCTGTAGCCATCCTACAAATATATATCAAATACATTAACTTCTGTGAGGTGTTCAGACACCAGGACAATGCATGACCTCATGAGCTGATGAAGGCTGGAAGTAGGTGTGGTGCTTGCTTTGCTTGAGTGCTGCCAACTCAGAGTAGAAAAACTGCTGTGGGAAGGACATGGAATGTTCAAATGCACCCAACTTTTTGTGCAGAGATGATTTGATCTTTAACACAGATGTACCAGGTTTAGTTTCTAATTTTAATAATGACTCCTTCCTAAAAACTCAGACAGGAAATGATTGATCTTGAATTCAGCCCACAATAAGTGGCTATTGAGAACGAGTTGAGGCAATGACAAGAGGGCTTGACATCGTATTCACATTACATTATTAATCTACAATCTATATACAATGCACAGGTATGTTTTGCTATAAACTTTATACTGAGTAAATAATTAAGCAGTGACTAAGCATATAGGGAAAGTGGGAAGCACTCTTGTGTGTTATTAGCCCCTCAGTTTTCACAAGTGGATTATAAGTAACTTAAAATCTTGGACTGTGAATGGCAACCTTGTCATCAAATACAAAAAAATACCCTTGACAGGATCAGTGAAAGCCCTCCAGAGGTCTGAAGCTGGGCAGCAGACACTGTGATTAGGTGCTGCCTCCACAAAATGAAAATTGTTCCCTGAGCCCAAGAAACAGTTGATGGATATAGTCGGAAGTGATAAAAAGGTCACTCATAAGTGGATACAAGGAGATTTAATTCACAATACCACCATCCTGAAGCCATTAGACAAATAACAAAAGACAGGCTTCAAAGACTCGAAAATCATTTAGTCTGAATACTTACACAAATCTTTGTCATATATCTGAGTCTTAAAGAAAATTCACCTCTGAACGAGACTGCAGAAAATGACCAAACAACTACCCTTGAGCCTTCTGGCCCTCTCTGGCAGTGTGCTATAAAATCCTGTGGTGGGGATACAGTAAAAAACTGTCAGTCTTAGAATTATGTTTTGCAGCACAAATTCCAAATCACTGTTCTATAGCACTTGCACAGCCCATCCATGATAATTTCATAATCATATGACAATTATATCACATGACACAGAGAACTAATTTCCATTCTAACAGTAATAACCACTTCCTAAAACTAGGTTCTTTTTAAATCAGTTGCTATTTCTAAAAGTGCCATGCAAGAAAAGGTCTGAATTTTTAAGTTTATTTTCCATAAATATTCAAACATGAGGGTATTTCAAGATGAATAAAAGAAATCTCATACTTAGCCAATATATTTAAAAGTTTGGTGTAACGACCTGAGGATTAATAACCTTCTCAGCCTGACATCAATTCGGTGCAAAACACTGGAATTGTTAATTCCAGGTATTATTTATAAAGAATCAGAGAAAAGTAATACAATTTATTACTTTTTTCATTACTCATTGCATGCCAATCAGGATCAAATTAAGGAAAATATATTTTATTTCAAGAAAGCTATCTTGATATTTTTTCAGGATTTAAATTTTCCTGGGGAAAATAAAAATCTATACAACTTATGTATTACTTATGAACTTTGGTAGCACTTGTGGCACTAAACAAAATTTTGATTAAGAAATTAGAATTCTCCAAAGTCATCACTGTAATGATTGAATAGATTAAAACTGAGGAACTGAAATTCTTGGAAACCCTCATAAGTGGGGACTCATCATCAAGAGGATGTTACTCAGCCCTTCAGGGTCACTCCTGAGCTCTGTGCTGGGTTAGTTGTCCATTATTATTCTCTTTCAGGATTCAGTCCATGTCTATAAGTGTGCCAATACTTTGATCGTATATTTTTATGGAAGTACTGAAAACACATACAGCTAATTCGTGAGGTCAGGATGGAGATTCTGCTGCTTAGGACATACTAAAATCAAGCCCAGACAAATATCAAGACAGACAAATATCCTCAGATTTTCTTCCCTGAAGTTTGTTAGACCACATCTTAATAGTGTTATCCAAATCATGGATTAGGGCAAAGTCAAAGAACATATGTTTATCACATCCTGTTTGGATGATACCAACACAGACACAAACAGAACAAGCAGATTTTGGCATGAAATGAAAGATAGTTTTGTTAACCTCACAGTTGTTAAAGAACATGCCAGTTACCACTTGGACTAAGTAATTTAGTTCCATATTTTGCCCATGAAAGTGTCTTTAATAAACTTTGCAAAATGTGATTTTGAGGACAATCTTTATATTTGTAATATCTGCTTTTCAAAAGAACATAGATAGAACAATGTCTTGACTCACTGCTGTTCAAATAACCAGCTTATTTTTTTCATTTGGGGGAAATAAGACTTTTTACCTGCTTTATTTTAAAGCTTTTTGTGATATAAAAGCTTTCTGCTCAGTCATTAGCTGCAAATTGCAGAATGAAGAAGTACCCTACAGCATTTCCAGATTAAGTAGTCTGTTTATACAGAAAGCACAAGAGCTGTAATTACTACATGATCACATTTGTACATCAAGGTCAGATTTCTGCGATTCACACTATTGTTTGGACATAAAGGGAGTCGATTTTCAGCATAGTGGTGCACAACTACTATTGTTGTTATATCAGTGACTGTAGAAACAATATTAACTTTTGCTTGTTTGAGTTTTTCTAGTTAGGCTAACTCTAGTTCAGGCATATGAGAAAATTGGCTGGCTAGTATTTGCCCTAAAATAGTCATTAGACATGAAAAATATGGATTTATATTATTGCTACTCAGGTCATATAGTCTATTATGAAAGGAAAAAAAAGTCCTCTAAAAAGCAAGATAAAATAGGTCATTAAATGACTTATGCATGAAATCACACAGAGTTTATTTAAGCAATATCCAATGTAGGTAATTAAAGAGTGTAAAAAAAATTTCCTGATATTTTCCTCTCCTCTGCAAAATCCCTGAGTAATGTTTTTCTTGATTATTGGCAATTTTTATATTATCTTCCTGAGAATTCATTAGCTTTCCACAACATTTACCCTGTTCTAAAACCTTAAAAATATAAGGATTCAACTCATTACACTTAT
Source organism: Rhabdornis inornatus (assembly GCA_013397075.1). Classification (NCBI taxonomy): domain Eukaryota; kingdom Metazoa; phylum Chordata; class Aves; order Passeriformes; family Rhabdornithidae; genus Rhabdornis; species Rhabdornis inornatus. The sequence goes on along the minus strand of VWZS01007389.1, from coordinate 155,577 downwards.
TAGTTAAGCATTAGGATTACTCAAGCACTTAGATTGTACCAATTAATTCAATATAATTATATGTATTTATAACTAGGCACAAGAACAAATGCTTTCCTCATCTAAGGATTAATAGAATCTGCTACTGTATTACTGTATTGTGTCAAGTTGTCACCCAGCTGCCATTAATGTCACCCTGTTCTTAGTTAGGCCCCCTCCTTACTTAAGCCCCACTAGACTCTCTCTTTTCAGGTGTAGGTGTTCCTGGGTGAAAGGCAATCATATTTCTCCAGTTTTCATTGTTCTCCATATGTTCTGGGCTTTTAAGTTTCATATTCACTCCCTGCTCCCACTCACATACTGTCATATATAAGTATTTTTTACAAATCTGGTAGTTATCTCCACATTGCCAAGGACGGCCGGGGAGCATTGGTTTTGGTTTTTTGGGGGGAGGAGGGGGATGAGAAGAAGATCAAAATGCTATCTTGACACAGCCAAAATTCTACTACTGTCATTGGGTCAAGGGTTCCAGAAAAGCTGTATTTAGCCTCAAAAGACTCTTTACCCAGATAAATGACTCTAATGGGCATATGGCTTGAGGAATTTGCCATCTGAATGATGCCCTAATAAATTGTCCAAGGTCACTGAGTCAGTGTTGAACTCACATGAGCACTTTCATCACTGGGCCACCATTCCCCTCTCTAGAAGAGCCACATATGTTTCCTTCTCAGTGTTGTTTCTCATCAATCAATGATGACAACTTCAACCAACTTGATTTTTTTATAAAAAATTTTCTGGATTTCTTTGCTATTTAATTTATTTGCTGATTGCTCTCGTATCAAAAGGCCCCAAAATGAGTAGGAGACCTAGAAAGGGAATATAATCATTCTGAACCACTGAGATCTACCCAAAAATGCTTATAATGCCATTTATAGCAAATGAGCAATTAAATAAAATTCAGTAGCTTATTATGGTAGACATAAAGAGATTTTGTGACTTTTTAGACTTATGGAAAATAAATTGTCATCCATTCAAAATTTAGTCCAATGTCAATCATAGTTACTTGTAAACTTAGGTCAGCATCCGATTTAGAAAGTAATGAGCCATTATATATATTTCTTGCTTTGGTTTGAATAACATAAACCTATGATGATGGTGAGGGTTTTTTTGCCTAAGGAGATGAATAATATAATTAAAAGGAAGAGGTGTGCTGTAAAATTAAAGACCCATGTCATCATGGGTTGAGTCACATCCAGGGTTGCCAGTGGCTATGGGTTTGTTGCAAGATGGTGGTATTCAGTTGTCTGCCAGGAGAGGCCTTTCCCAATCCACAAAAACACAGTGCAGTTCCAGGGCCACCTTCTAACAACTTCTTCCTGCATGTAACACAACATTGAAGCGTAATATTCTTGATTTGAGGCAGATACTCCTCCTCTTGCACACTTCTTCAAATCAAAGGACACACCTCCTCCTTATGAGCAGAGCCTGTAACCATTTCTACTCCTGTGCTGCCAGGCTGGTGGCATACCTGGTAAAATCTCAGATCATTTCCAGACAGCATGAAAAATCTGAAATCTGCTGGTAAAAAAGATGTCTAACCCTCTTCATAATAAAAGAGCTCTTGAACAACATCACTTGAAAATATCCTGAAGGCTCAGAAACAGAAGGGAAAAGAGAAATACTAACATCTCATCCAAACACTTGTATGTCGCAATTTTTAATTGAATCTCATATGTCTTGAAGACAGAGATTACTCCATGTTATTTTTAATGTTAAGGGTTGGAAAACCTCCAGACCCACATGACATATCTGGAAACACAAAACAAACAGGACAAACCCCATAAACAAACTACAGCAGTCTCTGGGGAAATAGGTCAACAGGCGTAACAAGGCTTTTCTTAGACAGAAGGTTAAAAAAATACTCATAGAGAAGGATTCATGTTTTTCCTCATGGAATCAATAAATAAAGTGATGAAAATGGGCAGACTGGTTAATCAAAGGGTGTAATCTGGGGATGGCCTCTCTCCCACTCCCCTGCTGCCTGGGCCCCTCTATTTGACTCTGATCTCATCCTTATGGGTCCTTGTCACCTCTCCCATGTGCCAGCTCACACAGTCCACATCTCTGTCTCATGGGACTTGTCCCAGCCCTCCATGCTTTACTATCTCATGGCAATGGCTTCTGTGTAGTATTTTCCTTCCCAGCACCCATATCTGGCCTCAAGCCCTTGCCAATCTTTTTCCAGCTTGTATCTTTGGACCAAATATGAAGATCGGCTCAGAATGTCCCAAAGTGAAAAGTATGTGCCAGCCCTACTCACCTGCTCAGGGCTCTGCAGCATGTCTAGCACCTTCCTTTCTGCACAGCAATGTAATGGCAGAAAAACCTGATGAAAAACTGTGAGACCACTTGTCCATATACTGCTGTGACTGTCTCCCCACACCCTCCTGTCCTCTCCTACACGCAGGATTACTCCCCGTCAGAACACTTCTTGTTCCCAGTCTCTTTATCCTTCAGATCTTATCTCCATCTTCCAAAAAAGATCAGTCTGGTGCATACACCTGACATTGAAATTTTCAGCTTGGATGGTTAGACTGAAGTTATATCAGAAAACAGGGTCTTCCGAAGTGCCAGACAACTTGGACAGGCACTGTTACCAGCACTGCACTCAGTGCAGGCTGACTGAGTAGTTGCCACATTGAGTTAGACAGTTTTCCCAGACAGCTGAATGAAGCTCTCCTCTAGCAATTTTTAACAATGTGTTCGTTTTCAGGGAATTTCTAATGGATCAGTTTACCACAGTGAAAGTTACAATATTAAATGCAGCAATCAAAAAAAAAAAGTAAGATAAATTTCCATCACTGAAGAATTAACAAACATTGTTTCAAACTGACTGTTTATATAAGCAACTGTGTCATTCCCATAGCTTTGGCCAGTTTTACTTACTTGATCTTTTCTCATCATCTAGGTAGGTTTCTGGTCGTGACAGATGAGACATGAGATCTTCAGCATCCAGGCTTTCAAGTTTTTCTTCAAGAGATTCACTATGGAATCGGTAAGAAAAGCAAAAGACTTAAATATAAATAGCTAGTTTAAGGAGCAAAAATCAGACCAGATATTTTATCAATTGTAATACCTGCCAGTGGGGCTTTTTTTTCTGCTTAATGCCACTTCAGACTTTGCTACAGTGGGTGTTCCTCAGAAAAAGTCTAACCTATTGATACTTCCAAGGATCAAAAATTCCAATAAATTAGTAAATCCTTACAAAGCATTGACCACCTGAGCAATTATTGGAACAAACACTAATATTTATTACATAGTTTGCTTTGCTTTCATGGATTTCAAAGCTGGATGAGGGGGGCAGGGTATACAAAGGACATCGTAACTCCTTTCAACTCATTTAAATCTGGTAACTGATGTTGTTTTAACTTTGAAAACAACAACTCTCTCAGATCAGCCTGAAAAATCTATGGCAAGATTTGTGTGGGGGCTTGAAAAGAGGAGGGACTCTATTCTTTGCATGATGTAAAGTGCTGAATAGCATGCAGTTGTCTAAATATGCTTTTGTTTATTCAGTCTCTGGATGGTGAGTTCTCTTGTTTTAAAGTTTCCACTGTCTTTCACTGAACCACTAAAAGTTACATTTGGATTTCCTGACTTGAATCCCCTACAGCAACAATACTGATGGTTAAGGCTGAAGTTTTCTTTGTTCTGGATGCATGGGCTGGAGCTACCCTGGCACAGGTCACTGCTCCATGTGTGACCACAGAGCAGTGTGGGACTTTCATCCTTTCTTTCTCCCTGGGGGAATCAGTTGACCATATTGCAGTCCAGACCAGCCAAGAGGGTGAATCGCTGCTGCTGATCTTCTCAAAACTGAATAAATCCTCCTTTGGCACATTTGCTTTGTCACAGGGCTACACATATTTTTCCTTTTTGAGTCCACGAGGTCTTAAATAAGCAAGAGTTCAGAAGTCAAACAGTCATATTTAAAAAAATATAGAGCTAATTAGATGGACATTCCTATTTGGTTTTGAAACAGCACTTACATTTTTATGTCCTACTGCTCCTATATTTCCTTGAAGGAATTAAATAAAACACAACCACCAACAAGAAAATAAGTAGTGCTAACATCCCTGATGATAATGAAACCAAATTTCCTACAGATCTGTGTCTTGACTGAAGCTCTTGAGGAGGTGCAAACCATCATTCAAACTCTTCCCATGACTGGGACACTTAGGGGATCTTTCTCCCACACTAATTAACTTGACAGTGAACAAGGTGACACTGAGTCTTTCCTATTCACAAGGGCAAGAAATATTTTTTCCTCTGCTTATTTTTACTTTCCCACAAAACTTCTAGGAACTGAAGATTTTTGACATCTTTCCTGCTGCCCTTTCAAATTTTCTGTGATCAGCATTCCTTTAAAAAAAATCCTTAGAGGCAGAACAGATGAGCAGATGGTCACCTTCTACAGTAGTCAGTGGAGCGCCGGTTAACTTAGGAAGCTGCAAGCTCAAATTCAGTGGTTAAAAGTAGAAGCAAATGAGTAATCAGCAAAAGGAGCTGCTGTGATGGACCTGAAATTCTGAACTGCTAAATTTCATTTAGCACCATGTGAACACTGGGCCAACAGAAATTTGATACACAGAGCAAGACTCTTTTTAGTTTCCAAAAGCTTCCATATAGTTATCTGTCATCCTGGGTTTTACCAGAACCCTATGACTTCAACATTCAAACATCTACATTAATAAAACCTGCAAACCCTAATTTTAAATATGAGTAATTTTGCTTGACCATAAAGGAGACATGCCTCAAATTATTTCAGATATCATGTATTGTTAAATATTCTGATTTCCTTAATAAAATGAAGAAATATGCAAACAGAATAAACACAGACAAAATAAAACCCAAAAAGGCATGAGTCCTGAATTGAAAATTTCTTATGCTACTTTCAAGTGTAGAGTCTGGCCAAGTGATGCATCCTTGAAAACAGTAGCTTATATAAGGTAAACACAGATGTGTTAATATGTTCAATGGTTGCAAGGACCGTTTTTATAACATCCAATATCTGCAGATTTATTTCCAGCCTTTCTCTAATGAGATGCTATTTAGGAAATTAGGAGAAATAAAGTATTTTCAGACAACACTATAAGCCAGCATTTAAACTTCAACTCAGTAGGCCTGTACACATTCTCATCTGCAAACCGTGTCTTAGCAAAGCTTGTGTAAAGCACAAATTACTTTTGTTTATTATCATGGGGGTCTTAGTCCCTCTTTTTCCACAAAGTAATGCTAATAAAACTACAATATAGAGGGAGAAGTCCCTCAGAAACCCAGATCTTTCTGATTTATATTTTCACAGCATTAACAATTAGTAGAAAGAAACCTTTTCATTTAGCTGCCAACCCTTTTTGTCTGTCCAAAAAAGTGCTGACAAAATTGTTTGGATTGTGAGTCCTTCTCATCCTTCAGCTACTTTTTGAAACTCTTACAATAAAATGTATATTAAAAATATTATATGATATATAAAATGTATATTAAAAAATACTTAGTTCTGATACTGCAGTATTCATCTGAAAAAGCCCAGTGTGCTTTCACCTAGAAAAAGAAATGTAATTGTCTGCATTCCACAGAGAGAGAAATGATGCACACAGAGATCAGTTGCCATGTCAGAGCCACGAGTGGCAGCTCAAGGACATGATCCCAGGTCTACAGAGCCTTTATTTTGTTCTCCAGCTGCTTCCCAGACTCATTTTGGTTTGAACCTACATCTTCACTGCAGGCAAAATGCTGCATGTTGCCATCAGCATACATTTAGCAGCTTCAGCAGAACCAGAGATGTGCATGGTAATGACACAGCCATATCGTTTCCAGAGGGAAAGAGAAAATATTGAAATGTTTGCAATGTGGGTTGAAGCTTTATTTCATTCTCTTTTTATTTTGGAGAGCCTGCTATGCCAGCTGCCCTGCAACATGTTCATTTCTGCAGTATCACGCTCTGATTTTAGTCATTGCTATTTCTCATATTAAAAAAAACCAAAAAAACAAACAAAAAAAAACAAACAAAAAAACCAAGCATCCAAAAAACAAGCATCCAGTTAGTATAGCTCCTTCTTTGGAAGGACTCTTATTTCTCTCGTTTCAATCAGAGTATCCCTTCATGACATATTGGCTTCATCTTCTCCTTTGCAATCCCACTGGCATGGCCTGCTCTCATGCCAACATGTTTGCAGTGCCCTTCCCAACAAACCTTCAAAGATTTGCTCAGTGTCAGGAATGCAAGGATAACCATGCCCAGGTTTCCCTGTGGTTTGTTTCCCTGTTCCTCATTTGAATGAGGTGTTTTATGATACCTCATTTTCTTGGGTATCAGCCTCATCAATGCAGTGATGGTGGGTACTTCTGGAACATCACCTTCCTCAGGGTCAGCAGTTCTTGCCTGACCATCTCTGTGAGTAATGAGCAGGCTCATATTTTCACTTGTGCAAGGATTAATGTCAAACCTGCGAGTGGCTCCACTGACAGTTTTCTTATCCATCAGCACTCGTAAGAGTTTGTTATCTTTGGACTGTCCAAAAACCAGTCCATATAGGAGAATATATTGCTGTGCTTTTATGTTCTGTAGATGTTGAAAGAGCTGTGTTTGAATCCGTTGTCTCCTGACACACAGAATCATAGAATCATAAAATATCTTGAGTTGGAAGGGACCCACAATGTCACTCAGTTCAACCCCTGTTCTTGCCCAAGAATCCCACTGTGTGCCTGTGAGCATTGTCCAAGTGCTTCTTGAACTCTGTCAGGCTTGGGCCTGTGACCTTCCCTGGGGAGCCTTTTCCAGTGCCCAAGCACCCTCTGGGGAAAAGACCTTTTCCTAATATCCAACCTAGACCTCCTCTCAGGCAAGTTCCAGCCATTCCCTTGGGTCAGGTCTCTGGGCACCAGAAAGAAGAGATCAGTGTCTGCCCCTCCTCTTTGCCTTGTGAGGATGTTGGAGATTACAATGAGATCTCCTCTCAGTCTCCTCCTCTCCAGGCTGAACAACCCAAGTCACCTCAGCTGCTCCTTGTATGGCTTCCCCTCCAGACCCTTCATGTGCATCATTACACTTCCTATGAACTGAAGTAAGGTTTCCTAAAAGAGCACCTCTAACAAAAAAATCTGTGAAATAGAAATACAAAATTCAGTACACCTGTAAAAAGGAAAGGAGCATGTCTGCCCTGAGCCCGCTGTCCCTTGCTGCAGGTGAGCACTTTGTTGTTTTCTCTTTAATGCAGAGGGGGCAGGGGAACAGCCCATAGCTTGTTGTTACTGGGAGCCTGGAATGCCATTACTTGTCTGCTTGACACTTGATCTTGCATGACAAAACTAAAAAACAAAGGCAAAACTGAATCAGCAGATTAGTCAGCTTAATCTTGTGTAACTCAATGCTGCACTTCATTTTCAGCACTGTTATTTTCAGCTGTCCTTTGAGATGGTTATTTGGGTTTCCTTATTCAGCCAAGCTACTTGCCCAGGACATTCAAGTAAATAAGATGCAAAATATATAATTCAGCAAAATATTTCGGATGTTTTGATTTAATCTTATTTCATTTTGTCCACATAGCATTAAAACCACAAGATCTTGATGCTACTAAAATGTCATTTATAACGAGAGCACAATGAGGTCTCTTTTTGCTATCATTTTAATATTGAAAGAATGCACAAAGAACCTTCTGTTTAAGCCACTATTGAAAGTGCTAAAAGGTTTTTAAAATAACATGTAGTTTCTGAGACATTTGCTATCTCATTTTAAATACCAGACGAAGACAAATGCTGGGAGATGCCAATATTAAAATTGAAATCAGCTGATTCTTGCATTCAAAACAGTCACAGCAGCAGCACAAAGTTTTTACACAGCTCATGTAGTTTATAAGCCACATTGGCAGATACTGTCCCTTAAAAAACTATAGAATTGCAATCAGCATGTTTGCTGGGCCTGGATTTTGGTTTTCTTTACGTTCAGCAGTGTGACATAGGCAAGAAGTTTTCTTTTACTGGAAAGTTACCTGACTATTCTGTTCCAGTAACACAATCATTTCAAAGGTTTGTTTGCAAATGTCAAAGCCAACAGCCTTCTTTCTCAAGCAGAAACACTCTGCAGTTTACCCTTCAAGTTTCCTTCAAGCAAAGTAGCACCAGCCACAATGTGTGATGGAGGCTTCAGTGTTTAAAATAGACTTTGCCTTTTCCTGTGAGTACATCATGCACTTATGTGGTATTAAACGTGCTGCAGGTTAAAATACATAGTTGTTACATTTTGTACAAGGCTGTCAGCGCTTGGACAGTCCTCTGAGAGGACACAGCTCCGGGAGGTGAAACGCCTCCTGACTAAACGTTTCCCGCTGAAGTACAAAGTGATGATGTTACTTGTCCTTACATAAATGGGGTAGTTTTGCTTTGCAAAACAAAACTATGGGAGTTACATTAACAAAAAAACCTGAGTTTTAGCATGTGAGATATTCCAAAACCAAAAGCATAACTCATCCTGCTGATTCTTGTTGATTTGAAGCTTCTTTTATCCTCTAAGCCCAGCATCCAACTCAGATGAGAAGAGCTGATATTCAGAAATATTTGTGGATATTCTAGTACTTATTGCCATAAAGATAAATAAGCCTTTCTCATTAATTTTGTCAGAAGTCATACAAAAATAAAACTATACAAATGTAGGAACAGCAATTTACCATACAGATGTTTTTTCAGGGAACCTCAAATCATCTTTACCAGGTATCAAATGCCATGGATGTCTGATGTCATAGTGATCTCATAAAGTGAGTTAGGATCAGGAGGAGGATGGGAAGTACTGCTGACTGCTGTGTTTAGCTGGAACGGATGAATCTAACACCAAACCACAAACTAATTCAGGATAGCAGTATAGTAGAGAAACATAGCCTAAGGATATTTTCCTGGTGAATTTTAGCACACCACTACTTCTGTTGCTATTTGCTGCTGAGCTGGTGACACTCTCCATGTTTGTGGAGATGCTAAGGAGCATAAAAAAAACAACTATATAGTTTACTAAGAAAAGAATGTGCATTTAAATTTCATCAGTATTTGATGTTTTAATTAAACACTACTGTCTATCATAAAATCACCACTTGGCAGTAATAGCCAAGATGGGAACTTGCAAGTCAAGAAATGAGTGTAGTTGTAAATCTGTATTTGCAATAAAGCATCATCGTGTTCATACTTGAGAATCAAAACCCCCTAAATTTGACATGTGAGATCCTGCCATGACTACATCTGTACTAATCAAAAGGAGTCACTGCATTCCACCAATGTGCATGGTGATTTCCTTCTCCAGCTAACAACTCGCTTCACTGCCACACTGAGAGGTTGCAAATGGCCCTGGAGGCAGCTTGTCTGAGAATGCTTGACAACACACTGGTGCACAGCCAGGGACTTGGGTCAAGCTTGTTTCCAAAAACCAAGCAGCAACCACACCTGAGTTTGCACCTGTGAGTTTGCTTCCTATGCAGCAGGGAAGTGTGACCTCAGGGTGGTCCTGGGGCAGCTCTCTGCAGGCAGCATAATCACATCCCACAGGAGATTCACCACCAGCTTCAGCCTAGATGAGGTGTTGATACCCTGAAGAACTGACTTTGCATGAGTAAAGCTAGACAGCCACAAACACAGCAGAGCCACAAGCTCATCTATCTGGCTCCTTATCTATAGTAGAAAGATAATCTTGCTGTTCTCTACCTCATTGCTGTGTGGTTGCAATAGTTCATTGCATTGATGTGAAGAGCTATGCAAGTGCCCTGTAGCTCTTCACCTCTGGCACATACTGGTCATGCTGCAAAGTTCACAACGATGACCACATCATCACCTGTTCGCTGCTGCTCAGCTCCTGTGAGTGAACGGATGACCTCAATCTAAATATAAGCTGTCTAAATACTATAAAATGAAAAATACTGTCATTCCTATTCAGTTTATTGCACACCGTATTGGCAGTTTGTCATTGCTATGTTCCTTAGCCTCTCCCTAAGCATGGTGACTGCCACCAGTACTGCAGAATTATTGTCAGTTTGCTGTAATTAACTCTTCTGTTTGCAATCACAATAAAAGCCAGGGAATCAAATGGATTTTTAGACTGAATCACTGGGTGGGGTGGCAAGACAGCACAACTTCTTTGGCTGCAATGCATCAGCAGTAAGGAGTAAGTGATTTCCAGTGCTGCCTGAATGATCCTCACTGGCACTACCTTGTCCAGGCTGGACAAGGAGATGTATTTCACTTCAGAATACCAAGAGGAGTGAGATAAGCATAATTCCACTGTCAAACCTTCCATGAGAAAAAGGCCATGGTACAGTCTCACCCAGGATCTAGCACAGACTAAGATAGCATTACAGCAGACGCTGTGAAATATAACTTTCACACTCTGATGATTATTCTTTGACATTTGTGAAGTGAAACAGTGATTTCAGTTAGTGACAATTTATAGAGAGGTGCATCTTACAAATTTAGAATTGAATCTCAGATACTGATTGCAATTCAAAACAGGAAACATGGTTAAATCTGAAAATCACTAAATGCTATTTGAAATACTTATGTAATTTGACTAGTTTAAACATTAGCACATTTTTACAGACAGCTTGTATAATTTTTTTAAATTTATTTTTTATTAACATCTCAATAATTAACTGATCTTGCTTCCAGTGAGTTAAAGTGAAAATAATCCAAGTCTAAAGAGGTCATGCCTATAGGGCTATTTTCTCTACTAACATTTGAATAGGGGAAGGGGAAATGCTGCTTCTAAGCAGCAAAACAGAGCACTGTATTCTCTCTGACAGAGTAAACAATTTCAGAACTGTCAAAAACAGACCAAAAGGCAATTATGACCTTCCTTTTTCATTTTTAGGCCTTGTGCCGTTCTCTTTATTTACAAGTATTCTTTTGTATTCATTCTATTTCTTATACATTTAATATGTCTTTTTAGAAGACAACGTTTTCCTGATGAGGAAACACAAAAGCTCAGCTGCACTTACTCTCTGCTCTGCCTTCACTTCTGTCAACTCTTCACTGCTACAGTTTCCCTAGCCTGTCTACTCCCTTTCTTAGTTGAACATGCTCTTCGATTCTGTAGTTTAAATTTTCACAAAATCGTATCAAAAAAATTACATCTTCAGCAGTATGTTCAGCTTCTGGGGGATTTGTTTGGGATAGCAGATGAGGTTATTTTACAATCCACAGATTAATGGTCAAGCTCAATAACTTCAGCCTGAAGAAGAACAATTCAACACTAACAGGAGAGTACCCAATTAATTAAACCAGTTTGTCCATCAGTGTGATGGATTTATCCTCACTTGAAATCTGCCAGGGAGGGAACAGGAATCTTCCTAATGTGAACACTGTGGCTGACCTGCAGACCACCAGTCTGGCCCAGGAACAGCTGTGTGACAGCCCATGATTGATGTTCAGCAGGAAATTATGGGGGATGACCACAGAGACCCTGCCTGGCCCTTGGGCAATATCTCTCACGCATCCAGTTTCCAAGCAGGCTAGGCCAAAACAGCTCTTTTGGATGTTACCAACAGCTCTTCCCTGGCCCAACCCCCCAGCCAGTTCTTTACTCTCCTTTCCATACTGCTTTTGATGCCACCAGCCATTTTTATCTTCTTGGTCTCTCTTCCTCCTCCACTGCTCTCATGAACATGACCATCCATTGATTTTCTTCCTACCTCTCCCGCTGCTTCTTCAGTGCTTCATTATTTTTGCCCAAATCCATTTTTCAGTGCGACTCCCACACAGTTCTTTTCTTGGCTTCCTCCTCCTCTTGCCTACTCTACCTTTCAGAGTCTCATGACGTTTAACAATCATCTGTACGAGCTCAGAGCATTTGTGCCAGAAAGCTGGATCACGTGAAGCAGCAGCAGCAATCACATGGCCATATGAAGGGCTTCTACTAAAGCGATGAAATCACAGACACATGTTCAGGCAGGACCATTGCTCAGGAGTATTGGTCATATTTTTGCTGACAGAACTGCAGAGAAATCATTTTTTATGGGAATACTCAAATCAGGTATCTCCTTTTTATCCTTACTCGGGCATTGCAGTTTTTAACTGATACTGTTAACTATTTTTGAGTTGCACAGGCATTTCATTAGAATTACATACAAAACCATGTACAAGCCTAACTACATTGTAACGTGGTAGGTACTTATACAGAGAACACAAAATCCTTTGAAATTGATACAGCCATATAATATTGCTCATTCTCAATCGTTGAGATTTGAGAATATTTCCCATTCCTGAATGGCCCAGCTTCTGTGGAGAGAATCCCAAATGCAAGGAAGAGGAAATCACAGAGTATGACTACACAAATCACACTAATGCAGCAGATGACCACAATTACTTGAGCCTCCTGAGACTTAGCCTTCTTTAGAAAGGAACATATGGGACCCCAAACCTAAGCTTTAAAAAAAAAAAAAAAAAAAAGAAAAAAAAAATCATCACAGCTGTCTGTCTGTCTCTCAGTTCCCTGAGTTACAGGATGCAATAATGGATAAAGGACATGTTAACTGCTCAGAAATCCTGCATGCGAGCGGACACAGGGCTGCAAACCCGCGGTTCAGGTCCCGGGCCAGCGCTGCTGCTGGGGCACCGCGCTGGGCTGTGCGACCCGGCCACGGCAGCACTGACACAGCTCTGCTCTGGAAGGGCCCAGGAGCAGAACTAGCAACGCAAAATCAGCAGTACCAGCTTCAAGGGCTTCTCTGACTCATAGCAGCAATTCTTAAAAATTAACTAGGTCTAAGGAGGGTAAAACCTATGCAGTCAAGACTGCCGAGGATGGCTCCCTCAGCGGTGGCTGCACGAATCCTCGGCTCTACATCACCGGCGGACGGGGCTCCGAGCGGCTATGACGGGCTGAAGGAAGGGGAAAGAAAAAAAAAAAGCAATAGACCCTGACTCGTCCTGGGGGTTCCCTGGACCGGGAGCGGACCCGCAGCCCGCGGCGGGCACGGTCCCTCCCCGCTGCCAGAAGGCACGGGAAGCTCGTTCTCCCGCTTAGGGACAGTACTGCAGCCCAGCACCCTCCAACCCTGTCAGCTTCCACCAAAAAGCCCTTTTTCACGATAAGGAAACGAAAGAGCGGCAGCCCCCCCCACTCCGAAACCGCGGGGCCGGGGGAGGGGAGCGGCTGCCGCGCCTGCGCAGAGCCGTTTCCTCCCCGTCGCGCGTAGCGGCGGCGGCGGGCGGCGCGTGCCCGTGAGCG
>VWZS01007389.1:115650-142169 GCA_013397075.1 Rhabdornis inornatus | reverse complement strand
CGCCGCCCTCCCCGCAGCGCCGCGGCGGGGCCGGGCTGGGCTGCTCGGAGGCGGCCGCGGGAGCGCTCCCCACCGGCGGGGCCGAGCGAGGGGCGCCGTGCGGGGGCCTCTCCCCCTTCACCTCCTGCCCGGAGGAGGAGGGGGCGGCCGGGGAGAGCCTGGATGTAGAGGGCGAAGCCTCAGCCTCCCTCTGCGGCTGTGGTGCTTTGATGCTGCGGGTCTCTGCTGGCTGTTAACATCTTCTTCCCTCTGCTTTTTTTTTTTTTTNNTTTTTCGTTTTCTTTTTTTATCCCCCTCCACCTTTTCCCTCGAAACTTGGCTTCCTCTCTCTCCGGATCTGTGTGCCCGGCTTCTCCTGGGCTTTACCGGTGGGGCAGGATCATGCCGGACCAAATCACCGTGTCGGAGTTCATCGCCGAGACCACAGAGGATTACAACTCCCCGACCACCTCCAGCTTCACCACCCGGTTGCAGAACTGCAGGAACACGGTCACGCTGCTGGAAGAGGTAAATCGTCCACACCCCATGCCTTGTTTTTTATCCTTTTTCTTTTTTTTTTTTTTGTTCCTTTTTATTTCTTCTTTTTTCTTCTGTATATCTTTGAGAGAGCATCAGGGACGGGGCAGCACCACCCGCCCAAATCCACAGGAGCCAGAGGCGTTGGTATGCATGTAATCTGGTCTTTTAATTGTGGGACTTTGCCCTTGTGTTGAGCTAGTTACAGAAAGCTTTCCTGCTCTGGCGTCTCGAAGATTAGTGCATAAAGCAGCGAACTTAAGTGTTGCTGTGGTACTTCTCGGTGTTTTCGGTGTTGTCAGTTGTTACAGTAGAAAAAATGCGTGGATGCTGGGATTTTTAGAGGGAAGTTGAAGGGTGAGTTTTGCTTGGGAGCGTTAGTAGAGGTTTTCCCCAGCCACTCGTTACATCAAGCGCAGAACTCTGCAGAAATCTGCCAAGGGAGACTTGGTTTAAGAAATGAGGTAAGGATGAAGAGGTGAATGTGGAGTGAGGGAAATAATATGAAAACAGAATTGGTGGAAGGAGAGGAGCATAATAATGCAGCAGAAGAGATTGTACAGTCTCAGCAGTTCAACCTTGAAGCCTCAGTGCTGAGGTTTTTTCATGCTTGTAATGAGTGTCGTTTAAATGTTCACCCTACTCTGCTGTCAAGAAATAGGAGAGTGAAAATGGGTAAACTTCCAGAGCTGGTTTCCAAGGCATATCAGTCCAGTGCTTCCTATTTGAGGTTTCAGAGTGATTTCCTATGGACTAGGTCAGTGGTTATGAGGAAATGTCTTCCAAATGACTAAAATAAGACAGTGTGTAGCTCTTCTCTTGCCCTGTGCTTGCTTGAAGGTACAAGCATAATGACGCTGAAAGAAGACAGATTTTTGCTATTGTTGCAAAGGTTGCAGTTAGTTGTTGTTTTGGATTATGCACTTAGTTAATCAAGTATTTGTCGATTCTTCAGGAGCCAGTGCGTTTCTAGGAGATGGATTTAATAGTCTTTCAGTTCTGCTGAATGTGTTGGCATGAGGGAAACATTTGGTATGCAAGGAAAGAGTATTAATTATTTAATTATGGTGTTTGCCTGATAGTCTTGGGTATGGAAATATAATTCCACAGGATTCAGATCAGCTAAAGTTTTAATAGAAGAACTGTCTCTATATTCAAGATTGTAACAGTGCTATTGACTAGAGTGATTGTAAGTTCACATTTTAAGTGATGTATTTTATTTTTATTATATAACCTAGATTAACATCTGTAACTTTTCCATAGCTGTAACTGGTTTGGTTTTTCTTCTCTCTTGTAACTAAGCCATGGCTGCTGATAGATTTGTCAAAAATCAACCTGTTAGGTTAGTGTTTGACAGAATTGCTGCCCCCTGGTCTTAACTATATGGAATAGGTACAACCATTGATATGCTTATTAGTACAGTTGACAGCATGCATGGGGTTAAGTAAAAATACATATTTTGTCATCAGTGGAGACTTACTTCTAGGGTAAGAATACAGTGTAATGCTTTCATGGTTTGGGAGACACATCAGTGCAGGCTGAATGTGATAATGCCCGTTCAAAGAGAAACAAAATATAGAAGATAAATACACAGTGTTCTGCACTATTTGTGTGGACTGTGTGTATTTTAGGAGTTTTTATGTCAGACTTTACAGCAATAAATCAGAGGAATAAAGAATGGTTGGTGCTTCTGATGCTTTTGTTGCTCTTCTTTGAATTTCTTTTGTTTGTATAACTGTTATATGTGCCCTATTTAAACTGATTGCAGTTTAAACTGGACTTGTTTTGCATAATTTTTTTGCTATCTGTAAATACAAAAAAGCTTTATTTGGTGGGAAACAAGATTTAAACAAGCTCTACTGTTACATGTGCAAAAAATCTGTGACTCTCAAATTTATAGTTATTAATTTGCATGGGGAAATGCAGACAGTCAGGATGTGGCTAGCAAAAGGCTCCTTTGGAGTCTTTGTGTATGCAAGCTACAATTACAGTGAAGACAGAGTTTTGCTGCTGCTGCTTTCAAGCTGGGTTGGTTTCTGTACACCTGCTTACCTAAAGCAGTGAGTTCTGTGAAACACAGGACTGAAAATGAATGGTTGAATTGGGTGTTCTGTAGCTTCTGCTGCTGCTGTTGATGTGTCGTGGATGACCTAAGAGCTCTTCAAGCAGCTCCTGAACTTCAGTGTTGAGCCTGCTGTGTTAAGGCAAAGGGGATGATTCCATCCTTGCAGCTGTTTGATTTTTAGCTGAATGTTGCATCTGGGTTGGAGCTCTCTCTGAGCTTTTGCAGGCAGTGTCAGGCTCCATGCTGTTATGGCGCTGCTGCCTGAAGTATCTTAGGTTGTTATTTTACAGCTAATTTAATTCAGCACAATCTGTACCTACCTCAGTGACTATATGCTAGTTTGTGGATTAACTAATTATTTTCTTTATTCTAAGTGTGGTTGCAAACTGGAACTATTTTCTGAACAGAAATGGAAGGGAAATTAAACAGATTTAACAAAAGTTAGCTCTGCGTCCCAGCCTCTCAGGCCGGTGTAATTCCTACTGTGGCTCAGATCAGTGGCTAGATCAGAAACACCTTTTCATAAAGAACATAACAAAAAAGAAATGGTTTTGTGTGTTGATGCCTCTACCTAGTTCCCTGAATTTATTAAAAAATTGTGAGCTTGCTGTTCCTGCATCACAACTAATAAGTTTTCTGAAATAACAGGAGGTGATTTACTCATTTGCTGGTTTTCTCACTTGCTTGTCCATCAGTAGAAAGGCAGTCTGTTCAGCAGAGTGGTTGCTACATATTATCTCCTAGTTACAACTATTTCCCTGTTATAATTAAAGTCATTTTCAGAGGAGATTTTGGATCCAGTTAGATGCAATTTTGGAACAAGTTTCAACTGAAAAATCAGAGCAGACGTTTTTTACTGACCGTGATAGTTTTCATTCAGTAAGTTTTCAGTGGAAGGCCCAACAAAACACAAAGGCCTACCTCACAAAATGAGAACCATGGAAGTGCTCCTCCAAAAGACTTCTCTGTTATCAACTTATTAAAAAAAAACAAAAGACAAAACAAAAAAACATCCTCCACCCAAACTTTATTTAAATCTGTCATATTAGCAAAGACATAGTGAGAACATGCTACTCTATAGCAGTTTATTGGTAGGAAGGTTTCATGCTACATTGTTTGAAACTACTGAAGCTTGGGAAGATTTGCAAGGTTTTTTTTTTCCTTTTAAGAGACCAAGTTTAGATTTTTGTCATCCAGTCACACCAGATTAAAAAAAAAAAGACCCTGCCATATTTCTAGCTAGGCTTAGGCATCTTTAACAATAATTACCAAAAACTGCAGGATTGTTTTATTATATTTTTTAGAGCGTGAGTGTTATATAATTGCTTCAAGTAAACATTTTAAAGTTCATTCTATTGCTAAAATAATAGGGCTTTTTCTCAAATTCATAGAGGGAGGAACAACCAGTATATTGTACTGTAGATTGAGTTTGAGAGAATTTGCAGTCTGTACTCCTCTTTGCTGATTTCTTCAGCATAATCTTACGTTCATGCAAAACTGCCTGCAGATGGGAGGTGTCTTTTATAATGCAACACCTTTCCCCTTTAGAAAGGCTGAGGGGGTTGGAGTTGTTCAGCTTGTGGAAGAGAAGGCTCTGGGGAAACCTTAGAGCAGCCTCCCAGGGCCTAAAGGTGGCTGCAAGAGATGTACAGAGGGACGTTTTACAAGGGCATGGAGTGTCAGGACAAGGAGGAATGGCTTTAAACTGAATTAGATATAGAGAAGGAATTCTTTACTGTGAGAGTGATGAGACACTGGAACAGGCTGCCCAGAGAAGCTGTGGATGCCCCATCCCTCTAAGTGTTCAAGGCCAGTGTGGATGGGACCTTGAGCAACATGGTCGATTGGAAGGTGTCCCTGCCCATGGCAGGGGGTGGAACTAGGTGCTCATCAAGGTTTTTTCTGACCCAAACCATTATATGAATCTATAATGAACATATGAAGAGGAAATTATTGCATATGTAAATGGGTGGTTAATTACTTTTTTAAAAGAAAAAATCCTAAATGGTAAATATAGACAGATTACTGATACAGTCTCTTAAAACACAGCTTCAGCTTTGTTCTGACTAGACATGCTTTCATATCCACAGAAGCTCCATGATTTGTATTACTCAAATAGATTTTGAAAAGTTGATTTTAATCATTGAGTTAATATTACTTTGTGAGCTATTTGGAATTTTTAGAGAATGATGACATCTGTTCTGAGAATAAGTAGTGCACATGTGGGATCACCACAAGACTGTCTTGATTATCATTCTGCTGTGTCCC
The DNA here is from genome assembly GCA_013397075.1 of Rhabdornis inornatus. Lineage (NCBI taxonomy): Eukaryota > Metazoa > Chordata > Aves > Passeriformes > Rhabdornithidae > Rhabdornis > Rhabdornis inornatus. The sequence continues at coordinate 137,320 of VWZS01007389.1, read as the reverse complement.
AGCTCCAGCTGAAAGAATATCTTTGCACTCAAGGGATAGCTCAGTTATCATGACCAGGCAGTTCTGAGTCTTTCTCCTAAAGTAGCAGATGTTGTACAGGACTGTCTGGAGACAGAGGTTAAACTTAAATATTTAAATTCTCTGTTGTCAGGCTGGTAGATACGAAGCGACAGCTAGAAAGCTGATGATAAAATAAAGAATAGCTTCAGTTGTGTCTTATGCTTATTTTGCAGTTTAATGCCTGTTTTACTGTTCTAGTTCTGTAATACTTGAACATCTTTAATGATTAATGTTATTTCTTTCTTTCTTTTGCACTTGAGTGAGAAGCTGAAAACTCAAAATGTGGTCTTTGACAATTAGATTGGCTGCAGATATGTTTATGTTTTGCTTTTAGGTTTTCGGGTTTTTTTGTTTGTTTGTTTTTTTNACAACCAAAAAGCAAAACAAAAACACAGCACTATTCCTGCAATGATTATTGGTCATTTTGTTTCTCACTGTGCTGATCTGCCTGACCACAGCTGTCTGTCAGTCTAAGCTGGTCCTATAACAGATGTGTGCATATACATCAGTAAGAGAATGACTGTCTGGCTCCTGCTCAGCCTCATACACATTTTGTTGTTCTCAGTGCAAGTCCGGTATAATCTAACATAGCTTGAAAGGAGATGATTTCTCATGTTCTTCTTCATGTCACGGATACGAGATGGGAAAAGGGAAAGTATGGGGGTGTTACTTTTTTTATTTTGCCTTTTAAAAATTTTCTTTCAAGATGTGGTGTGTATGAATCATTTTCACAGTTTCCCATATGTAGCTTTCCCTTGGGGCTTCAGTTTATGCATATATTTCTTATTCTAATGTGAGGAAGGACTTATGGCTTGAGGGTGAGGGGACAGCATTATTCCTCCTTATAATTTTGTTGAAACTTGTATAGCACTGGAACTGCTATAACTGCAGATCTTCTGTGGTGATTTCATACACTTTTCCACGACAAGATCCTTTTCCAGTGACAAAGTATTCTATAAAAGGAGGCAGGTGAAACCATGCATGAGAACAGGAGCTGTTCCATTCTGAATCAACTTTTGTTGTTATTATGCACAGACTTTGTTCATTAGGCTGGTCTGTGTTAATAGGCAGGATCTAATTTGTGTGTGTGTGAAGAGAAAGAAATAATAGAAAAATTTCTATCACTTAATTTCTTTTGAAGCATCACTTCTATATAATTGCAACAAGTAAATTGTAACATCCTATTCTTTGTATTTCTTAATTTTTTAATTAAAATATATTTTTAGGAGGTGAATCCAGGTAACTCCAGCAGTACTAGACTTAAACCTGGCTTTTCCTAACCTTGTAAAATATTACTTATGGCAGTTAGAAGCAGTCTTGCATCATAGAGAGCTTTGTACTTCAGAGCTGGTTTTTTTCATGTAACAGACCATGAGCAATCTTCAGTTTTTGAAGAAATATGCTTCTGATAGCAAACCATCCTAAAAATAACAGATAACAAAAGTTTATTTCTGTAGTTAATAAAACTCAGGATAATTGTTGCTGCTTTTGCATTGAACGACAAATTGCAACAGAAATTTAAAGATGGGTACTTGAGAATGCTGAAATATGGAGGCCAGAGTGAGAGCACATGAGTGACTCCTGATCACAATACTGAAAAAATTATACAGGTGTAGCTGACAGCAGTGTCTTGTATGTAAAATGCAGCTGAGGATGCTTTTATATTTGCATGCTACAGTATTTATTCATTTAGTGTGTAATCAGTTTTACCCTTCATTTGATAGTAGTCAAAGCATTTGGCTGTAATAAGCAGGCAATCTCCTTTTACTTAAATGTGACTGATGTGAGGAAAAATAAGAAACATGCACTGGTAGCTCAACGTTTCAGTCATGGCAAATTAATTAGCTTTGCCTTTTGAGAATTTTTATTCATTTTAGGCATATTTTTGAAAGTAATTACTGCATTTGGTACCATGTATGTTTTTTTGAGAAGTACTGCTTCTTGTTTTGAACTCCCAACAGGCTTCTTCATGTTTACTCATCAGTTAGAAAGCTGTGAAAGTACTCTTTGGTGCACTCTGTTCAGTATGCTGTGCAGATAAACCCTGACAGAGTGTGTACCATGTAGTCATGGGAACTTGGCCCCGATGGAGGGGAGACACTTAAAGTGACATGACTTAAAGTTGAGTTTAATGTTTAGATTTGAGTCCTGTGGAGACACCTTCCGTAGTTAAAAAGCAATAAAAAAGTACTTTGAAGAAAACAGAGAGGGGGAAACAACCCACAAAGCCATGTTTGTATTTCAGCAGGGTGTTGCTGAAGGACTGCACGTGAACAATTCAGAACAGAATGAGATTGGTTGATTTAATTTCCAGTGTTTTTCTTACTACAAAGAGTAAAACTCAGTTTTCATAACTGTCTTTGTGATTTGTAACAATATGAAGATGGTTGTTAATAATTTTTAACAGCAGACATGAAGCAACTTTACAGAGGATAATTGTAAGAAAGATCATAACATCTCATTTTGAATGGAGTAGTGCCTTGCAGTAAAACCATTAGGCAGAATCAAGCCTAGAATGCTAATTATCAGTATTGTTTCAAGTGCAAAGGTAGGCAATATAAGCATGTTCTTAAAAAAAGGGCTCTCAACTAATAGTGTTCTATATCTCATGGGAAACTTTTCAGAGTCCAGTTAGTAGCATATTTTGGTACTTCTCTTAGAGACTGTTCAGCTGGGTTTGTTTGATACTGGCCAAGAGGTCTAAATTTATTGGAGAAAATAAAAAGGAAAACCCCTGAGATAATAGCATGAGTTTCCTTTCCTGAGGGAGTGCAACTGGAAGTCTGTTCCTTGCTGAGAAGTGCAACAAACAGTTATTTTATGTTGATCTATGTTATTTATCTATATCTATATATAATGGGTTGTAAATATCACTGTCGGTGGGCTAATGCTGAGGTTTTGTATAAGCATTGTGACAAGTAAGATTTTGGAGTACAGTGGGCTTGATTGTGGTGATTATGGAAAACCTTTCCTTTAAGGACGCAACAAAATGCTGTAAGGATCCCATTTCCTCCTTTTCACACATAGATGTGCATGTGGGTGCACATGGCCGCCTTTTCTCTTTCAGTCAGTGGTGAAAGGAGAGGCCTGAAGTTGTGCTGTGGTTCAGCTGGAAAGTGTATGCTTTTTCTTTCTTTTAAATAGCCACCTCTATCTTGACCATTCTTATTTTATCCTTCTTGTTAAGTTTCTGAACAGAAAAAATATAAAACTCTTTTCTGATGCAGAAATGGAAACTTATGATGCCAGTAGAGTCTTTTAATTTCTTGGTTTTCTCTTGGTTAAGAGCTAAAAATCAGTATGGTGCTGGAGGTAACTTCCTGCTAAACAACAGTCTGTAGGACTGTCAGACCTTAGATATGGTGTGCTCTGGGAGCCTTCTGTGCAAACTGGTGAGAGATGGACCAGGTAAGGGATCTGCAGGGTGGGTGGGACAATGGACTGGGTTGCCAAGCCCAGAGGGTGGGGATCAATGAAGCAAAGTCCAGCTGGCAGCAGGTTGCAAGTGGCACCAGTGCCTTCCAGGATTAGTTTTGGGATTAGAACTATTTTAATTGTGTGGATGGTGGGCTTGAGTGTGATCTTGTCAAGTTTATTTGGGCGATACCGAATTGTTCAATGTGCTGGCAGCAGTCACCCTTCAGTGGGATATGGAGAAGTGGCCTGATACAGGAGGAGCCTGGTGTGACTCATTGAAGAGGAATATAAAATCCTGCCCCAGGGATGGATGGAGTTGCCATGTGCAGCAGTACAGGCTGGCCAGATGACAATTTTCTAAGGAAGAACCTTGGACTCAGACATATTGAGTGTGGGTTCACAGTGACAAAGGCTGGCCATGTGCTGGGCTGTGTTAGTAAAAGTGCAGCCAGAAAATAGTGGTTCTTCTCCTCTGTCAGCAACTGTGAGACCACATCTGAAGTACTGTGTTTGGGGTTCACCAATACCTGAAAGAAATTATGGGCTCCCACTAGTCCAGGTGAGGATCCCCAAGATGATAAGGGTCTAGAGCACATCACTTAATGAGGGAAAACTAGACTTCTTCAACCTTAGACAAGAGACTAAGTCATATTCTGTGGTCATATTGATTTCTCCAAGTATGTAGTATATGTAAAGGGAGGAAACTGATAAGGCAGAAATTCTGATTAGTTTTGAGAAGGTTTTGGGGGGGTGTATTTGTGATGCTTTATTATTATTATTTTGGGGGCTTGTTTGTTTTGAACCATGAGTCTGGTGAATAAGTACTCAGAGAATGTGAAACCTCTTGTCCTCAGAGACAGTCAAAACTCCACTTGACTGTAGAAGTAGGCTCCTTAAAATTGTTTGGACTGCCTGGTTTAATCTTTTAGAGCATAAGGAGACAGAGTAAAGTAGTTGTTTAGTTTCATTAATGTGTTTTTGTGTTTTCAGGTAGAAGTTTACAGTGAGTTATTCTTGGAAAAACAGCACATTTAAACCTAATAAAACTGGTGTAAGCAAAACTGGTAATTTTTTTCCTTCAGTGGAAGACTGCTTTAGTAGAGGAAATGGGATACTACTCACGCTTCTGCAAAAGCGTAGTTCAAAAGCTTGTAAAATTTGGGGCTTTGTATGATTTTTAGGAATAGTTTGAATAGTTATTGAATGTTGGAAAATTATATAAATCTTTTTAAATGATCAGTCTGTACTTCTAGAGAGTCAGCTAATTTATTCTGTAAGGTTATAACTATTACAGCTTAACTATGTTTCTGCTGGATTAATTTTTACTATAAACTGTTCTTCATAGGAAGGTGATTTGTATTTTGAATTCTAGAGCTCCCACTTTGAATTTATTACACTAATTTCCTTTCTTCTCAGAATATATTTTACTTTTCAAGTAAATTATCTTTTGATTTTTTTGATTCTCAAAGCAAGAATTTTGGACTGAAGAGGGAAATACACCTGAAGAAGTGTCCTTAATACAAAACTTAATCTTTTTCATAGCACTTCAGAAAAACTTACTAGGGATGGAGGAGGCAGGAAAGAATAAATATAGCAGGTTTTGTTTGTTGGGAGAGTTGTCTTGTTATGATACCAAACTAGGTTTTAAGTATCCTATTTTGGTTAGGTTTTTTGGTTAGGTATTTTCTAAAATCATAGAATATGGGGATTTTTTTTCCTAATGGCTAATCTAAACCTACTATATTTCAGTTTGAAGCCATTTCCCCTTGTCTTATCACTACATGCTCTTGTTAAAAGTCTCTTTCCAGCTCTGTTGTATCCTCCTTTAGGTACTGGAAGGTGCTATAAGGTTTCCCTGGAGCCTTCTCTTCTCCAGACTTAGCAACCCCAGTGCCCTCAGTTTGCTTTCATAGGAGAGGTGCTCCAGCCCTCTGATCATCTTTGTGACCCTCTTCTGGACTCGCTCCAGCAGGTCCCTGTCACTTTTATGTTGGGGACCCCACAGCTGGACACAGCACTCCAGGCAGAGTAGAGGGGGAGAATCACCTCCTTCAACCTGCTGGCCATGCTTTTCTTTGTGCAGCCAAGGGTACAATTGGCAACTTCACATTTCTGGCTCATGTCTGATTTCTTTTTTTTTGACCACCATAATCCTCAAGGTCTTCTCGACACTGCTTCTCCCAATCATCCCCCAGCCTTCAGATATAGGGAATTGCCTGGATCCAGGTGCAGGAAGTTGAGCCATTGATTCAAGCGCTTTGGATGTGGTCATCGAGCCAATTCCTTGTCCATCAAATAATTCATTCGTCAAACCTGTGTCTCTCTAATGAGTGACAAGGATGTTGTGTGTGACCATGTCCTAGGCCTTACAGAAGTCAAGGCTGGTGATGTAAAAAACACATGACAATCAAAGTACATGAATGTGATTCTCATGCAAAACAAACAAAACCATTTTAATTAATAATTCCACATGTGTCAGTGTCATAGTTTTGAAAGTACCACACAGTGAAATTAGTTGAGCTGTTCTGTGCAGTGTGTAGTAGGAAATTAAGACAGCTGTTAGAAAAAGGTAGTGGTGATGTTAAAACAAACAGGATGCTTTTGTTCAGTAATGACAGAGTGCCTGTTTACAACCTTCAAAAACTGCTGTCAGTTTATGAAACTATTGAATTTTAATAAAGTTGAATGATGCCAGGATGAGTATAACAGTGTGCAGGGTGTGCCATGTTGTAAGTAAGCAGGACCATGATGGTCCATCACTGTGTTCTTAATAATGTAATAATGGTGATGGTGTTTGTGAAATCAGCAGGAGTGGATGACTTTTAACTAGGAATTTTTAAGGAAGTAGCTTAAATCTAAGATACATAGATGTTGTTGGTTGTGTTTTGGCTTTGTAGTTTTCATCCCTTACTGTCAAAATTATGGAGAAAATTGTTAAATGAAGAGTGATGATGCTGTGACAATACAAATGGGATATCCTGACTATGTCTGTTTTCCAATCCAATATCTTATCTTAAAGAAGTATTTATATTATCTGTGTTAGTAATGAAGTTGAAATGTGTTAAAACAGACAATGAGTTTAGAGCAGACAATAAGTTATAACTAAATTGAAAGAGAAAGTTGAATGAGGTTGCGTTGAATGTTTTGACAAAGCTATTTGTTTTTACAAAACTGGTCTCACATGCTACATTTTCCAAACTTTATAAATGATGCTTTGATTTACTTTGGAAATTGCTCTTCATATGAGACTTTGCCAAAATTAAGCTTTTATGATGTGATCTGGATATATATATATATATAAGTTTTCTAGTATATTGTCATGGCCGCAGCACTTAAAATGGTATCATTTTTAGGGGATGTTTTGTGGTGGGTGTTTTTTCTGTTGCCCGTTTGGTTGGCTGTGGTTTTTCTTACCCCACCTCTAGCCACTTTCATGGAGGGATGAATGAAGCCTAAAGAGACTCTTTGATGTAAAGACCTACTTAAAGCATTTGCAGTGTCATGACACCAGAACTGTCTGCTCACAGATTTGGAGAAAATGGTGGTCCTCCTTAGGCGATGTGATTCAAGCATACAGAGAAGTAAAATTTTTTTATTTGGGGTCATCTGCAAAAGCCCAAGTTCCCAAATATTGTCTGCTGACTAGTACAGTTAAAAGGAAAGAGATGCTAGATATGTCTAAACCCTCCTTTTTAAAAATGTTTATAATTCTCTAGTGGCAGTTTTGTTGCCAAGCTTTCACAGGAAGTGCTTGGAAGGAGACCTTGTTTAAACTGGCAGAGAAAACATGAGAAGAAATGCCATTTTTTCTTTGCTGACACTTTGCAGGTTTAATGAAGCTCTTTGCTGCTGACTTAAACCCTCAGATTCGCTTCCTGCCCTTCCCTGTCTCCCCATTTCATTTGAAGTGTTCCATATGCTTCCTTGCTTTTTCCACCATGTCTAGGACAGGTTTTTCAAAAATGTTTTTTCTGTGGTTGAAACAGCTGTAATGGTGTTGCTTTACTTCAGCAAAGCCTGATCTATTTGCTCAGCTCATGTGTAGCTTAGTACAGCTTCCTGTTTTTCTCATCCTATTTAATTAGGCAACAAGTTGCAGCAAAGCAGCTTCCTTTAAAATGAATCAGTGAATATTGTGCATATTGTAAATATGAAAGCGGTTCGTGTCTCTTTGAATCTTACAAAATCGTGAGTATTTTTCCATAGCTTTAATGCTTGTGTGGAAGGCCAAACCTGGTTGCATACAAAGCAATTTTCTCCCTTTCTGTGTATTCCTTTTCAATTTGATTTGATTTACTTTTTGTTCTCTATTGCTGCCTTTTGATGGTAACAATAAAGAGCTATCCTGCCTTATTTTTTTCTGTCATAATCTCTGTTGCTTCATGACATATAACTTGTTGCTGCAAATAGTGTTGCTACTTCATTGGGTCCAGATGAGTGTATGCCATTAGATAACTCATCAGTAAAATTGACAAGTACTCATTAAAACTGCCTCATTTGTCTTGCAGCGAGCATGGTATAGTGTGGTTGTTCTTATAGCAGTACAGCTGTTTCTTGGAGGCAGTCCGTGTGTGTTTGCTGTGAGAAAAGCAAAGGGAAATGAGGAGTTAATACAATGTAGCTGGTGCAGAGCATAGTTCATATTATAAACCTGAGAAACAATTACAGACTTGGGGATTAGTATGAAATCATTGATTGGTTCATGACTCAAACTGGAAAGCTACTGGTGGAGTGATGACATTTTGCTTGTTGTTGAAGTATGCTGAAAGCACATGTGTAATGTGTACAAAGATATCTGGATGGATGCCTCTTCTCTGATACAATGATTTTGCCTGTTGTAAATATGCACCTGGACCTTTGGCTATGTGCCAAAAGTTAAACCAGAAGGCTGTGATTTGGGCTTACTCAACAGGACGTTTTTGGAGTATCGTTCTCTCATCAAGTTGCTATATGACTCTCTAATTTGAAACAAACCTATAATCTTGTGGTAGAGGAAGAAAACCTGAACTTTGTTTGTCATAAAGCAGCATTAAGTAGAGCTGGAGCTTGGCCTGAGGCTTTTAGAGTAAGTAGATGCACTTGTAGAGAATGTTACTAGGTGCAAGAATCACCCTATGTGTTAGTGATTCCTGTATGTCAGTGAGTGAAGTGCAGTGCTTGAAGGACTTCCCAGTCATTATGGACTGGACTACCAACCTGCTGAATAATTCCATTTGGGGAAGTTTATGGTGTTTCTGCTGGAAGAATTTGTAAATGAAATTAAAGCTTGACCACAGTTGAGAGTTTTTAAATAAAGATTAGATCACTCTCAAAACAGCTGTAGATGAGTTAAACAAAATACTAGGGTTTGATAGTGTGAATTTTTAACTATTGTTTATACATGCTGGAAGTTTTTTTACTGTTGTTTCCTGTCTGTGAAAAGCAATTGCAGGAAACAGAAATTTATATCTTTTGGTCAGCTGAATACAAGAGTAGAGGGTTTGTCCCTGTCCAGTTAATAAATTTGTCTGAGGTTATAAAAAAATCATGTAGCATGTTTTCCAGATGACCAGTAATTGGAATTTCTTAATTTCTGAGAACTTTCCTTGAAGTTGAGTAGCCTAGCTGAATGAAGATGATACTGAGGTCTCCACGTGAAGGCAATTGAATGTATTAATTGACCATAGAAGACTTTACAGAAAGCTGGTGTACTGGACACATAACCATAATGGAAGATCTTAGCTCTGATACATCATCTTACTGTTTCTGACAGGGCCCTAGGTAAATTAATTAATATTGCAAAATTCTGAGTATAGTAGAGTCTCATAAAATGGCAAAAGAAAATGTCATATTTTTGTTTTCAGTGCAGGATTTGAGTAGCATGCAGTTTTAACAGGAAGGAAAAATATTCAAACCTAGAAGTTTATAATGCAAGTAGACTGAAAATGTTTTTTAAAGCAGTTCATTGAGCACCACTCAGCCTTTTAGGAAGATGGGCTGGGATAAATTAAAATGAAAGTCTGTAGATACAGATGGTCATCTAGGGATATGTCTTGCATGTGGTAACAATTAAGATGTGGATGGAAGCTGCAACTGGGCTTCTGTGTTCAGTACTAACCTTACTTTTTACCCTCTGTGTCATGGTACATTCGCACACATCAATACAGAAAATATACACACACTTTGGTATAAAACTGAATGGAGCTGCTGCTTTTCTGTTTCTGTGCTGTGGTTTTTGGCCCAGTAAGCAATGCACATGCAGTATGTAGACAACCAGTGCTCTTTATTCAGTAATATGGGCGTTTAATTTGAATCAAGCTGATGCATAAAGAGTTGACTCAGGCATGTCACTTCTCTCCTGAAACTTAAAGATAGTTGGTAAATTTAGGGTGGCATAGAATTATAGAATGGTTTGAGTTGGAAGGGACTTTCAAAGGCACCTGTTTCCAACATCTCACTAATGAGAAGGAAGATCTTCAATTGGTTCATGAGCTTTGGTTTGACTGTAGTGTAGTCTCAAACAGGCTTCACATAATTAATGGCTTTGTTTGTATTGGGCTTTGATTTTGTGGATTAATCTTTAGAACAATTTTGACCATTCTTAGGAAGCTTTTAACTGAGTTTGAAGAAGCCCTACATCATATTTTGTGTGCAGTTTTTAAAGCATTTTTTATTTCTTTTTATTAATAATGAAATTAACAAAATGGAATACAACAATATGTTGGTTGAAATGATAGTTTGTGTAGAAAAATGAAAATTCACACAGCAGAATAATAGATGTGCTCCTCAAGTGCATATAATACATGGATGTAATGTGTTGTGCTATCTTGGATGTTGCTTTCCAAAAAATTGTGTGAGCCGTGTGATGAAGTGTAAAACCAAATGTAGCTAATGAAAGTTTATAATCCAGGATCTGCTAGGGACCAGGTATAGTTTAGTACTTAATGAGTTGATGCATCATCTTATTGCTCCAGAATGTGAGTCAGAAAACTTCCACTTCAGCTGAGGAAAGGGAAAGCAATGTTTAAAAACTTCAGCAGTATTAAAATTATATTGAGCCGTATTTTATAAAGAAGTTTTATGAATTTCTGCTCAGCCTTTGAGTAGAACATTGGGATGGTACTTTCCATCCAACTTTCCATCCTTCTGTTTTACTTTGTATATCTTGTCCCTTCTCAAAGGGCTTGGGGCTGACTGTATCACGTCTCTGTGGATGGCTCTTAAATGCTTCAGTTCTTGTAGCAAGACCTCCAGAAGACTTAGATAACAACCTTTTCTATAAAAGCTGCTTTTATTTTGCAGAAATAAGTTTATTATTCACAACTTGGTAGATTTTGTTTTTGTGGGTAGTTTGTTTTGAAAGACAGTGTATGTTCCTCTAGACTGTACTGGTTCTATCCTCGTTATCCTGGTATTAATTCTATCCTGTTACCCATTTTTGTAGCAGCATTAACTGAGAGCTTTTGAGACTCCCTGAATTATGCGCACATGATAATGAGAAAAGTGAATGGTTAGGAATTGAAGCACATTGTGGGTTAAGAACTGTTGTTGGATTGTATGCTATGGTTGAAACAGTAAAAAGTTTACTTGCTCAAGATATTCTCAAAAATTGTCTAGTTTGTCAAATTTTTCACCAGAAATCTACCACCACATTGAGTCAAACCACAAGTTGCCCTAAGCCTGTATCCTGCTCTTTAACAACCACTGATCAATAGCATCTGTCTTGGGGAGAACATTAACAGGAAAACTTAACCATGATGCTATTTCAACAATCTGCTGCTCAGAAATTTTCTGAGCTGAAGATGATAAACTATTAAACACACAGATGTCTTGGATATCCTTCTCATTAATTAGAATTTGTTAGCATCTATGAAAACATAAATTTCACATCTTACCTATGTGGTGTTTAAGATAAAAAAGCAGTTTTTAATTAAACTTGCATCCTTATGATATAATTTGGCATTTTAATAGTTTGAGAAAATAATTAATCATTCTGTGTTTATTCCTCTGTTCCTTACAGACTGTAGACATCTCTTGCTTTACATCAGTCACTTCTTTTTGAGCTTGAAGAACATTAGCATACACATATTTAATCTCATTCACTTAGGAACCGTTTCCATAGTTGAGGTCAACCTAGTTGTCTGCTTATATCCCTCTTGTAACTTTTTGGGATACAAAGAATATAATGCAGATGTACTATTGAACTTCCATTTTGGTGTAATGATGCCTTTTGTGCTGCTTTTACTCTGTCCTCAACGGTATGATATCCTGGTAGCTCCTGAATATTCAAGGATAGTTCAAAAAAACTCTTAAAACTGCAGCATGTATTTTGTCTACCACAGTCATAGTTGATTCAGAGACTCACAGTGTATATGTAAATTTACAAAAACATTTTTTATGTGCATTCTTTATGCCTTTACATATGTATTTTTCATCTGCTCGCTCAATGGGCAGTTAGAATTTATGAAGTTATGTGACCTCTCCACATCTAGTTTTTATTTTTGTCTCTTGAACATCTTATATCATCAGTGAACTTTGTCATTTTACGAACCACATCCTTTCAAGACAGTGTAGGATGACACCTTCTGCCATCTGTAGATGACATTTCTTGAATGGCGAAAGGGACATTTTGGAGTTTGTTCCTATTTCCTTTAATTCTAAACAGTTGCTGCTCTGGAAGGATGGCTTCTCCTCATCTCATATCAGTTGTTTTTTTATCAAGCACCTTTGATGTTGAACATTGGTAGATGTTTTTGAAAATTCAGGTAGACTGTGTCAAATAGGCTGCTAACAAACCTATTTGTCTACCGAAAAGTGTATGTAGTATATTAAAAGACTTTGATCCTGAGGTATCTCTTTACAAAACTCATGGTTTGGGTTATTTTTGTTCTCCCTCTCCCCATGTTTGTCAGTTTCTATATCATTTTGAGGTGTGGGCATGAGGGAGGAGATTCACAGCGGAATTAAGACAAGGTTTTTGCTTTTGATGTGTTTGAAAAATATATTGGTTTGTAGGCATTTAAAAAATTTAAAAAATTGTAACTGCAGATTTCCTGACTTGTGACTTTTACATTCAGTTTGCAGAGTGCTTCTATGATTTCCTTATTTGCCCATGACTTCATCTTTTTGGAGGATGTCTTCTTTCAGTAATCTTTACTGTCTCTTTTGTCATTGTGGTCTTTCTGAAAAGCTATGGTTTTTAAATGACAGACATTAATTTTCTTAGGTACAATTACTTAAAACATTATAATCAGAGGCCTGAAGTTGTGTATAAGAATGGGAGAAAATCTCCAACATACCTTGTTGAAAAATGGTAATAGTGAGAATTATATGTGAATACTAATCTAATACAAGTAAATATTTATACTGTTTCACCAGGAGACCATCTCACATTAAATATAATTTTAACATACTTTGAAAAAGTTTTGGTGTTTTCAAATAAGCTTAGGTTAATAATGCAAATATTTGTACATTTTTGGGAAAAAATACCTTATAGCCAGCTGATCTTTGCTAAAAACAGGGGCAAGACTGGGATGCTTGTGGAAGAACTTTACTTTAGAAGACAGTGAAGACATCAGCATCTAAATTCAAACATATTTTCCATGCATTGTCCTTCTCTGCTGCGTGATGTTCAAAATGTCAGGACACTTCCTTCTTTCCATGTGGGAAGTGAGACAGCACTTCCATGAGTCAGCAAACATTAGAATATCCTGGTTTGAAGTTGTCATCTGAGAATTGATGCTTACTTCAAAAACATGAACAAGTGCTCAAAACTGGGCTAATTAATTTTGTAGAATCAGGGGTAAAGTTCACAGTGTTGCAGTTTTTTTCTCTTGCTTAGTATGAGTTAAATTAAAAGTCTTTACTCTTTACAATGTTACCCATGTGTCTTTACAGAGAAGATTTTGTCCCGTTTTTCTCCTCAGTGCATTGCTGTGTCAGTGCATTGCTGTGGGGCAGAGCCTGTGCTCAGCACTGCTGGAGCTGCATTAACCACACAAGTGCCTGCACAGGAAATGGAAAATTTCTTGCATGTGCTGCAAGAGAAGTTGTGACATCTGGCACTGTTTTGTGCAGGTGGCGCTGCTGGCAGGACGTTCTTCCTCTCTGCAGGAAGAATGTCCCTTCTTTACCCCACTCCTGAATAGGGTTGGTCAGGGAGAAGGGTGGGATTACCAGTCTTCAGTGGACATGATCAATTCAGGATCTAAAAATGTGTAGCCATCCACTTTTGTTGGACAAAGCACAGGATAGCTTTGTTTTTTCATGTTGCCTTTTGACTTAGTTTTGTCCTGGCATTCTTTTGATCACCTGTGCAGCGTGGCAGAAGTAAGGGTGTCAGGACTCCAGGCTTAACTTGCTAACCAAGCAGTTTCTTTGTTCTTTGCTTCCATACACGTCCCTATATCAAAGGGCAGGTGAGCCACTGGTGTTACACAAGCCCCCTTTAACCGGGGGTAGTTGCCTGTGCAGCAGGAGTGGTGTTTGCTGCCAGTCTGCTTTTCTTGCCAGGCTTGTGTTCCTGGAACAGGGAGTGAGCAGCACTGGACTGGGCCATAGCAATGGCTACTTCTTGGCTCTTTCTGCTGAAGAATTAATTGCCTGCCTCTCCTTGCTTTTGTTCCTGTTGATTGGCCATTGGTGGTTCCTTTTTAGGAGAATATTTGTTTAATTAATATTTTTAAATGTGAAAAAATACCAGCAAGGCATCTGCCCCACAACTGTGATTGCACTGGGAAGGCAAAATGAAAAAGTTCTGTGAAAAGAAAAAGGATGAAAAGGGAGATGAAGTTCTTTAGGGAGGGTGGAGGAATACTCTTCCATATTATCTTCAGCATGTGGCTCTTCTCGTCTAGTTTCTTTTTTTTTTTTTTTTTACAAGAGGGCAAAATGTATCATTAGATTTAGCTAGGAATTTGTTTGAGGCCTGAAGGTATTCAGAGTGTGGGGTTTTTTGGGATCTTTGTTCATTAGGGAGTACTTCTGTGCCAGGTAATGTTTAGTTTGCCTTTTTTAGTTTCCTTTGCAAACTGCAGTTGTACTGTTTCATACTTCCTCCTATTAATGTTTTTTATTTAGCTTTTCTTTCCCAGACAACCTCTTAGACTTCAGAAAATTTGATTATCTGACTTCTTTGGGATTAAATTTAACACAAGAGAAAATGGAGAAGATGTGGTTTTGTTTTTTTTTTTCTTTGTATTAGTGTTTTTTGTTTTTTTGGGTTTTTTTTATTTTTATTTTTTTTTTTGCAAAGGACTGTAACTTTTTTTTCTCAGCATGCTTGTATATGAATGGATAGGTTATCCATATGTGGTAATTAAAGTCAGTACTTAAAGTATTACAGTCTTGATGTCATGCTCTGTGATTGCTTTTTATATTTTTCTTATAATAGATTTTAAATTGTACATTTATTTTATTTTCTGTATATGTTCTGAAAATTTCAGTATTTGTTTTTTGGATAATTTTAAATGTTTTAAGTCTAATGGAAACACTTCACGGTCTTAAGAGATGACTTCATAAAATTAGCAGAACTTTACATTTGGTGTCATATTTAAACTAAAATACTTGTTAGAAGGAGGAAGAGTAGTTATGCCCTGTAAGTCATTGCTTACAGCAAATAGAAACTGGTTTTGCTTTGTTTCCTCAGTCTCAATACATTTTATTCTCTCCACTCCTCACATTGTAAACCTCTGTCTGAAATCATGTGGGTGAGCTGGTACTACAGCCGGTTGTCACGGGTGTTTACTAATCAGATTAACAGAAACTGAAATAGAGAAAGGAACTTGCACGGAAGCTCAGAGTGTTGTGACAACAGTAATGAAATGTCTACGTGGTTTGTGTAGGAAGCTACCAAGTTTCAGCTTAAGGCCAGGAGCAGCGTAGATGCCTGTACCAAGGTTACTCTGCGTGATTGATAGGAGGATTGCTCTTTGAGAGCTGATGAATAAGCTGGATTCCTATCTCTGTAATCACCTTATGACCCAGGCTGGCCTGAACAGGTCACAGGGCACCACTGCTGCAGCTGAGCTCTGTTGTTGCTTTCAGCCAGGGATACCACTGAGATGTTGCAGGTTGCCTAAGAGAAGTCTGAGGAGACAACCTACAACCTTCTGGGTATTTTCATTAGCCTTTCATATGTATACTTCTTCTGTTTGGTAGTGAATAGCATTGACTGATTGTTATGCTGTTTCACTAAAATGGTTTGTGAGAAACATACCTGAAAAGCTTTAGCTAATTAATGAAAGTTACAGCTTCCGTGATAAAGTTGAATGAATGGTGAATTAAATGATAAATGGAATTGTCAATTCATTAAAAAAATTTCTCCCAAGATCAAAAGCAAATTCCAGCCAATGAAACTAAAAAAAAAAAAAAAAAGTTGCCAAATACATTGAGTCCTTTGAGGAATAAGGACTGTGTCCCACATGAAGGCAGCTACTGGTGTCTTCTCACAGGAGCCACCTTGCAACCCCTCTTTATTGCCCTGCCCACAGCTATCAAAACCTTGCCACATAAACCAAATGCACTAAATAGCACATCTGCCTGACAGAGAAGTTGTTTTAATGTTGAATTTGAGAATGTCCTTATCCAAGTTATGGTGACAGCAGCTGTCAAGTATGGCTGTGGATTAGAGAATCGAGTGGTGAAAGTTTGATCAAAACATGCCTGACATCGGCACACAGTGCTGATAGTGCAATGCTTTCCATGAGACTCTAATGTGAAATTGCCTGAAAGTATTTACCAGGATCTACTTTGACTGTTAAGTATACTTAAAGGACATTTAAAGCAGTTTTTCGGAGTTATTGCATGTGTAGCAAGTTTGACAATTTTGGGGGAACCAGACTTTCAGTAGAGTTGATCTGGAAGTGTCTGCAGTGCTTTTTTTCTTGTGCATCCCTTGTAGATTTTGCAGAATGGATCTAATGAGTGGGTGCTGATGTCCAGACTGCTGAGCATGTACTGATGCATATGATGTGAGCAGGTACTTAGGTTGGGTGAAAAATCTTCTGGGAATTCAGACAGCTGCAGAAAATCCTCAATTTGTGTGGACACAATTTCTGAATTTCTTAACCTGTCATGCCACTTCACTGCTTGGATCATCCAGCTGAAGTGGGAACTTGTGCTTTTGATAACCCCTCAAATAATCAAAAGGATGTGATAGGCAGCTGGGGTGTTTGGTAGCACACGTGTCTTTAGTAACTTGCTACATGGTCTAATTAAAAATTTGGTACTATTTTGTTACCTTAAAAATCACAGGCAACTCCAACCATGGTAAAATAGAGTGCAAATTTAAAGCATTCATCGTGACTTTGTGAATTGTGACACACAGTGCAAATATTTCTGAATGAAGTAGGAGAAAAATTGGAGAATGATATTTAATCAAGTAGCAACTGACCTCACTAAAAGCTTTTTTCCCCCTCTCTCTCTCAGTGAGTCAGCTGGAGAACTGCCTGTCCTGGATTCTTTCTTTCATCATACCTCCTGCTGCACCTGGTAGAAAGCACAAAGAGCCTTGATGCAGTGTTTGTGTGTATGACTAATCTTATCCTTGAAGCCATAGGTAGAAAAGAGGGAGAGGTCTAGACTTAAAGTTTTCTTCAACTTTTTCTTTCTTTCTTTCTTGCAGCTGCAAATATGGGTCAAGGTGTCTTGCATACTAGCATGTTGTATTTGACAGGCCTGTTAACAGATGTGTTTGCCTGAGAGTGTGGTAAAATTTTCTATCCCTTTCTGTGATTTGCTAAGTATGTTATGCTGTAGAGTATCTGAGTTACCTTTTTTTTTGATGGCACAGACTGTGACTTTATACACCAGCATCATATTTTATACAGTGTACTGAATGGGGTAAGTATGTATGATTACCAGCATTGAGTTGTGTGTAGCCACGATGAGGTCTACAGTCTTTGTGGTAACTGACCTCTAACTTTTTTCCTTCTAATAACAGTAGACAGTAACCCATATCTGCTTATCAAGTGTAAACAGGGCATGGAATGAATATTTGAGAAAAACAAACTGAAAACCTCATTACTTCTATGCATAATTGTTTTTCTTCTGTCAGAATAAGGTGTATTCAGTTGTTCGTAACACAACTGTAATAAAATCATCATCTTTGAAAAAGAATAGCTCATTTGAGAATACTCATACTCTAAAAGTATTGTTAATGTATAATAAGTTACACCATTCTGTAGAAATAGTTAAATTGTATATTAATAAACATTTTATTGCAAATATTCCCTATTTGCTGTGATTTGTGATGAATGAGTTGTAGCAAGACCTGTTAAAAATTACTCCCTTAATGTTTACTGATGCCAGTGTTAAGTGAAAAATTTCTGTTCTTAGTTCAGTAGTACAGTAACTGCACCAGTGATGACTTAGCTGGTGTTAAGAACACACAGATGTGTTATTCTTGAGACCGCTGGAGATGGCTCAGAGGATCCTATTTACAGGTAAAGCAAAATCTTGGACAGCTTGTTTTTCATTCCTTTCCATCAGCAGTTTAGATTGATTGGGCTCTAACCTGGCAATTATGTTTCATCTTTGGAGGCCCTAAAAGATACCTTTAAGGTATATATGTGTTTTAGTGTCTCTCTTGGTACTTTTGAAAATAATGCTTCTCCTGACAAGTGAGTTGCTTGGAAACTGCTGGATGATTTGGAAAGTGCATTTTCTGGTCATAATACTACTTGGTAATATATGGTGCAGATGCAGTGAAGGCCTGTAAATTAGGTAACTGCAACAATTGCACAGTGCTGTTAATAGAAACTTGTAGAAACATGGTCTAAGCTTCTGTGGATTTGTTCTAGGCTGGGAGCATGCATGGAGTTATCTATTAATGATTCAACTTCATTTTATTTGTTAAGATGCCGTATGTTGATTATGTATCTTAAGATTTGGAAAACAAAACAACCCAACTTATTTTGTATGCTCTATAGGCATTTATACATTGGTAATAACTTAATGATTTTTCAAGACTTGATTTTTATTTTTATTAATATTGGTGAGTCATTTCTGCAGAGGTTATTTTGTTTCCTTGTGTCACAAGAAATAATTTTAGAACTGCTGCTTCTGCTAATAAAGAGCAAAAACCTTTATACTGACTTAAGGCATAAACAGAATAGAGGTCTCAACTGAGCATGTGGCTGTTCAGGCATAACAAAATCAAAGCAACTGGTTGAATAGCTTGGAGGTTTTTGTTTGTGCCAACCTTGCCAAGACATCTGTGTTCTATAAGACATTAAGGGGAGAAGTTGATTTCAAATAGTTGTATGTTTTTGACAGCCTGGCATTTGAATAAAGAGTTTGTGTAAGTTTCCTTGGTCAGAAATGCAGCATGCCATGTACTGTGTCTTCTGCTGCAATTCTTCTGAAATTCAAAGTGTTTTAGTAAGGGTCTGTTTTAACTTGAAGTGTTAATTTTATATCAGCTGTTCTTTTACCAAGTACAGAGATATTTGGATTCACTGTAACAGTGAACCAGCACTGAGTTTTGCCTTGTGAAAACTAGGGGAAGCTTTTGCTTTTGGGGTTTTAGATTAGTTGGTGTATCACTCAGCTGTGAAACTGAGGTGCACAAGTTATTTGGCTTTCAGCTATGAATTTCAGAAATTAATGCCAGAAGAGTATCATATGGTAGCTGCGAGTGAATCTTTGGAATGTCCCTTTTAATGTAGACAATTACTTCCAGCTAATTGGTTTAGAATGCTTTTACTTTCAGTTTCACACAGCCTAAAAATATAACTGAGATTTTATTTTTTCCCCAAGATTCTCAAGATATCCAATATACACATTGTAATCAAAGAGTCAACCTAACTCCAGGAGTCTGTGATACCACACTTCATTTTAAATTACACTTGTAGGTTTCAGAAGATACTGCTGTATCGTGAAAAGTGCTTGCTTTCTTGTAAGACTGAAGGTTCTCAGAATTAGTGAGCTCAGTTGAAGTCATTGACACTTTTTTATAGGGATAGTACTTTAACAAAGTTACATGCTGCTACAAATAATGCAAATGGTTTAGTTCTTAAACTCAGAAAACAGTTGAGAAGAAGAGCTAAGATACTACTAATTGCTGTGTAATAGTGATGTTTGTTTGTTTTAATTTTAAAGTTCCCATATGGAAGAGCATGCATACATTTGTTGCATCAGGTAAACCTGTTATTACCCAACTGCCCATGTAGTTTTACCTTGTTGTTAAGTGAAGGCACCTCAAGGTAGTAAGAAACGTTACTTAATGTAACAAACAATCTGAAAAAATCTTTGGAATTTAAATTTCTTACTTATTAAAACAATTCTTACTAAACAATTAGCAGTATGAAACATGTAAGTGTGAACTATTTGTTTGTGGAACTCATAATTACAGGCCAAAACTGAAGTCATAATTTTTCAGAGTTTCACAGACCAAGTTTCTGTAGCATCTGTTGCTGCAGGGCCAGGCCTGGCGAGCAGCTGAAGGTGTTTTCTGTGCAGGAGCCAGCAGGGCAGTCCTGCCTCTCTCCAGCCCCGGGCTGCACATTTGCTGTGCCACACGCAGGAGTGCACGTGGAAGGCACAGCAGCAGAGTGGGTTTGGCTTGTCTGCTGGGAAACCATTTCTGGAATAAAACTTGAAAAATCAAGGAAATTCTGAATTTTTTTCTTTCCATTTAATTAGTAGTGCCTGTAATATGACCTTGGGAAGAATTCCTTTTTTTTGTTTTTTAATGGCATGGATTTTAGATGTGTATTTTACCATATTAATCAGTGGATGGTTAATCTATGAATTCACTCAGTTGTTTCATTAGACTGTGAGTATGTGGTGTGTTCTTTGGTTGTTTTGCAGATATCTGCTAAAAAAACGTGTTAAAATGTGCCACTTGTCTGTTATTTTTAGGTAGGTAGTGGAATTCATGGGGTTTTTTGGAAGGATGTGAACTTTTTTTGAGCTCTCAGCCAGAACGGCTCCGATAAATGTGATTTCCAACCTGTTTGCAAGGCACTGATCAACTGACAGACAGAAAGAGACAATTGGAATAATGGAGAATTGAGGAAAAAACACCACTAAATTCTCCAAGTGAAAGTGAGAGGAGGAAGAGACTAGGTGGAAGAAAGACTGGGATTGGGGTGGGTGAGTTTAGACAAACAGTTTAAGGATTCGGAAAAAAACCAGGAGCCCAGAGAAGTTTAATTTCACAGCAGGGAGAGAAAAGGACACAGTATTACGTGAGTTGGCTGTAGGTTTTTGAAGTCAGTAAGTTAAAACAAATGTAACCAAAAGGGGTTTTACTTTTAACAGCGCACAACAAGGCAGCCTTTTGGAAGCCAGAGCACTCTGAGGTGCATGTAATGCAGCTTCTTGGAGCTTGTTGATCTTGCCAAGGCTTGGACTTGGTGAGGGTGAGATTTTCTGGTTTTGCAGCGGGTTTTATGTAGTTTTGGGTTTTTTTTTTTTGTTTTAAGCTCATGTATTTAATCCAGTCCTTGACAAATTCACTAATCTCTGGGATACAAATGAAGAATGTGTGTTATCTTAAACAGTTTTGCTGAGAAACGAGTGCCTTGATTTCCTCTAAAATAGCTGTGTTGGCTTGTATGTACACCTTCAGCTTTGCTTTTACTTTCTGGGGAGGAGTAACCTTACAGCTTTCCACTTTTAACCTGTTGTCTCTTGCTGTCTTCCACATTAGTCCATACTTGGCTCTGGCCTTCTGTGTTATTTTGCTTGTAGACTTAAAGAGAATTTCTTTGACTTCAAGTTGCCTCTTATCCTTGCTAGGGACTCCCTATGAGAGTGCTCAAATGTTATATATATCTCTTTCATGTTGTCGGTAGAAACTTGAAAGGAGTGTTGTCTGTCATACTATCAAATGCTGTCTTGTTGTACTCCTCCTCTGTGTAGGAAAACGTTTTCATTTTCTTTCATGTGTTGCTTCTGTCAGATCAGAGACTTTGTTTGACACTTGCAGAGTTCTTACCCCAAAGGAGTTTGGCTTCTGCTTGGGCACTTTGGTAGTATAAGTAAGAACACTCCTTCCTTTGCTATGATTTACCTATTTTTTCCCCATTTTTAGACTATATTATCTATGGGGAAGTTATCATTAATTGGTCAAGTCCTTTTTGCTGTAGAAATTAATTTCTTATCTTCATTTTTTAAAGAAGATAGGGAATGACATGTGCCTCCTAGCAAGTTTCTGATTATTTACAAACTTTCAAGTAGATCTTTATTTTAAAATAACCTTTTTTTT
>VWZS01007389.1:95595-115618 GCA_013397075.1 Rhabdornis inornatus | reverse complement strand
TGTATGGTATAAAACTGTTAATATTGGAAAAGGCCTCTAAGGTCATCAAGTCCAACTGTCAACCCAGCACCACCACCATGTTCACCACTGAGTGCTACCTTCACATGTTTTTTGAACACTTTCAGGGATGGTGACCCCACCAGTTCCCTGGACAGCCTGTTCCAAATGACATCACCTTGACTCCTGAGTACCTGAGGTACAAGGTGTACGATGGTACAGTCCTCTCTAACTTTATTCTGAAAGCCAGGGAATAAATTAGGCTGTGTGGTAAAAGGCTTATCTCCAAAACCACAAAGGGACTCAATGGAATGGTGACAGATGGGGAAATAGTCTGAGAAATGGAGCATCCTGACCTGCTTCCTCCCAGGTCTGCCACAGCAAGGTGATAATTTCCGTGAGACTTATTATGGGATGGAGGGGAAGACCATCCATGAATTCTTCAGGATATATTATGGAATATTTAGAGGAGGGCAAAAGGCAGAGTCTGTGATTCTGTAAAGAAGGATTTGAGGTGATTTGGAGTGGAAACACAGGAGGGCAGAATGGGGGAGGTAAAGGGGCTAGTCATATATTGCTGGGTGAGGAGGCTCTCTTCCAAATGCATTTTTATACATGGCTTATTGAGTGCCAGTGTCAGCCCACAGTCCTGACTGGAGTGGGACCACGGTTCCCTGCACTTTGGTGCCCAGTCAGCTGGAGAGTGTGCCCTGTGTGGAGGTGTCAGTGTGCACCAACAGGAGGGCTGGTATTGGCCTGGAGAGTGGCTCAGAGGCTTGGAGCCAGGTACTGAAGCAGCCATAAATCCAGGAGAGACAGAGAACAGGTGTGCCAGTTGGCTGATAGAGGGACTCACAGGTCCAAGCCAGCTTCTGCAGACATGATAACGTCTCAGGCCTGGTTTGTGTGTGGTATCTGTGCACGAGGCACATCGCACTGCAGTGATGTACTTCTGTCCATGTCAGCTGTAGTGGAGCCCAGCACGAGGAGCCCTTTGTGCTCTCTGTGTCTGCTGGAAGTACACACTCAACCTTTGTCCTGGCCAGAATTAGGAATGTGGAACCTCACCTTTACTGAGCTACCGGAATCGGCGACACATGAGCCATTTGAAGGAGTCTGTGTGTATGGTTGTCTTTTTCCTCTGCTGTCTTATGGGTGTGGCTAAAATGGTACAAGGTAGACTCTGGATATATCTAACATGCCCATTCGGCTCTTTACAGATTTCAGTTCAGAATAAGTTTTTTGGTAAATTATATGTCTAAGGATAGCAAATCTTCATTGAGATATAACAAATATCTTTNTTTTTTTTTTTTTTTTGTGGAGCCCTCTGAATCCTGTTATCAAGAGGGTCTCTTGCCTCTTCCTGCAGTAACTCAGCCATATCTTCCCTCTTCTGTACAACCTGTAACCAACAGTTCCCACTTTCAAGGAACAATGAATGAATAGAATGTATGGAAATAAACATAAAATTTACAGAAGTGGAGGATGAGCAAGCATAGTCATCTTACTATTGCCTCCTGAAAATCAGACTCATCTGACAGTAAGAAGTCTTTGATAGGGGTCTCAGTTTTCAACACTGCTGTGTTCTAATTTGGAGCAGGAATGTTTTTTTGAACTAAATTTCCTTAATATCCCTCTTACTGTTCTGTGTTTTTTATCATGGAACAGCTTTATAGGAGACAAAACTGGGTTACTTTTGTATGAAAATAAACTGGAGGATGGAGTCTCATGTATTACTGAGCATTCAGTGCACAGAGCAGTTTAGATCTCATGTGGAGTAAACCCGCTTTTGAAATGCGTCTTATGTGGCTAAGTTTTGTTTCACAGATCCTATCCTACTGTTGGGCTCTACTTGTGGCTATAGATGTGTTTTCTATTTCATGGAGCACCACAAATATGTGGGATGGTTGTTTGTTTGCTTTTTCTCCCTTAAACAACAGCAAAGCTTCACCTAGGGGGAGTTCCCTTCTGATGTTCTCTGAGGAGCTTTGTTTTTGTACACCATCCTGATGGGGCAGCTGCAAGTCATATATACTTCTTGCAAAGATTCAGGATTGCTAATCAGTAAATTCTTCTTTATGATGGTGTATATTTAAATGCTTTTCCACTGTACTGGTTCTTTTTCTTCTGTTTGTAGTATTTTCTCAGTGCTTATGACTTTCAGTTGAATGTCTGTAAAATAGTCCCCTGTTTATGGTCCTCAAGCTCTGCCCTTTCATCTTTTTATAACTACTGTGAAATGTAGCATACAGTCACATTCGCCATAGGAGCTGGTTAGCCGCAGTTGCCATCACCTACTGTATTATGTGACTTTAACTATTTCTTTTTTGTATCTTATATAAACTCTATGGAACCTTGGCATTAAATCAGTCTATTTCCAAATTCTGAAACTCTCCAGTTTTGTGATTAACAAGGGTTGCCTTTTATGATTATTGAGTATATAACTAGAATTTGAACATGTTCCAAATGCAAATGCTTAGAAAAGTAGTTCTTTACTGAATCTTCTATTTATATTCCTCATGTGAATGAGCTCGAGGTTTTCTTACTTTCTTCCTCGTATGCAGGCAGAATACAAATCACCAATAGGATTTTTTTGCATCATTGCACACAGCTTCCTTTTCTACTGCTCCTTTCTATTTGTGTCCTGCCTTCAGCCCTGCTCAGATACAGCCCTTAGCATTCTGTGCACTACTGGCTTGCAGGCAGGCAAACAATGCAATGTTCACGAAAGCTTTGAAAGACTGCAGTTGCCAGGTGTAGGATTTACTCAGCTCTAGCTGCGTGCTGGTAACTTGTAATAAGCCAAGACAAAAATAGAATCCTACAATATTCTCTTGTGAATTCACAAGGAAAGATTTATGGTCATGAGGATGTAAATACCTTTGCTTGCTCAGGCCATAGCTGTCTCTAGCCAAGGTGAGAAATGGATGCTTGGAAAGAGTGTAGAAGCAGTTTGCAGTGATATTTCTCTTGGTATGCAGTTCCACCAGTTTTTGAACAGGGATATTTTCAGCTGGAGTTGCATAAAAGCTGTTATGATTAAACCAAGACCTGATTTAAAGGTAGCATCACTACCATGTCTTTTACCAATTCTATTCTACCAATTTTTCCTACCCTCAATTTAATCCAAACCTGTGATAATACAATTTTATTGTGTTAGAATTTTATTGTGTTTTGGCTGGTAGATGTTCACAAAAAATTTTTTTTTTTGTTTGTCAAAATATTCTAGGTCAATGCAGCATTACTTGTTCTCATTACTGTAAAGGGCTGAATTTACCATAGTAGGTTTCTCCAGTGTCTGATGTACCAAGGTTCTTTCCAAGAAAGTATATGTATATTAAAAAAAATCTGTATTAAAAATGTTAATCTTAAAAGGCTAGGAGCTAACTTAACACAGTCAGTTCATTTTTCTGTAAAGGATTATGGCTTTTATTAAAACAAAATGGCTTTCTGGGAAAATTTTCTACTCTTAGGGTTTCAATTTAATGCATTAGTTCAGTAACTTTCCATTCACTGCATAAAAACTGGATGTCCTTGAGTCATATAAAGAAGTTAATTAACTTTCACTCTTGGTGTGTAAAGGGCAAAAGTTACAGTATCAGACGGCTGTCCTTGTAAAAACTGGCAAGAAATCACACTTTTCTTTTCCTATGACAATAAAACATTCTCCAATCTATACATAAAACAATCAGGTTCTGTTCTCTTTTTAGTTTAAAACATAATGTAAAATTTGCAATGGAAATTTGAACAAATTGTATATTTTGCTTTGAGTTTATTCATTTGATTTTGAATGGAGCACATCAATTTGTTTTGTAGAACTGGAGTAGCGTCTAAGGGGTATGTGCATTTAAAAACCAAAATGTGTGAAATGTTTCATTGGTGTGGTGATCATAATTGTTCAGTTAATTCCTTGTTGCTTAGTTACTGTTAAACCTTTCAGAAAATCTTCTCCCTTCTATGTGTAAATAGCTTTTAAGACATTTGCAATGATATCTGATTCTCAGATCTGAAGAGGAAAAACTGCTCTAATTTTCTACAGGATTTTTGTGGATTTTTTTTTTTTCTCATCTTTTTACTGAGGTTTGTCTGTGTTTGGTATTGTGCATATATGGTTATCTACTGGTGAATTCCTTCTTGTTACAGCTTACATAACAGAAATGCCATTAGTGAGGCGAAGAATAGCTGTGATGGAGTAGTCGAGAAGTTGATAAAAAACTAGGAGCTTTTCTGACATTGCCAGCAGTAGAGGATAAGGGAAGGGTGTAGGAAAAGGCAGAGTTGTAGGGGTACCTTCTTCAGTATGGCCTCCCTTGCTCCAGTAACATGCAGCTCAGGTATTAAATTTGCTTTTAAAGGCCATACTGAATTTTTCTTCCATGACTTTACCCATTTTGTCTTCTATTTTTTGAAGTATGTAGAATTTTCTAATTCACAAGGAGTTCCACAGCTTACCTTATGTGGTGCAAAGCACTATACTTTCCCTTTTTTTTATCTTTTTTTCTTTTCTTTTTTTTTTTTAATTGCTACTTGCTGTTTTTTTTAAAGTCCTCTGTCCTTTATGTTGGAACAGACTGTTCAGCCATTGGATATCCACCCCACTTTGCCAGCTGGGATTTTTATAGGTCTGTGAGGCCAGGGAGGGTGCTTGGCCCTCTGTCCTGCAATGTGCTCCTCTCCACAGATGGATCTTGTGCCTGCTGTGACTGCTCTGCAGACATCTGAAGGGTTGTGCTTTATTGTCTTGGATAAGAAGGAGGAATAGGTGAGACTTTTGAAGGTGCTGCTCTGTGAAAGCAGATTCAAGGTGAAGCATTTCTAGAAAAGCTACTGTCAGTTTCCCACAACTTCTGTTGCAGCCCTTAGTGGTTTTTTTCTATTTAGTGCTCTGTTGAGGCCAGCATCTGGCCTCCAGAATTAAATTCCCCTGTATTAAATACCACCTTTCTCTGAGCAAGAAGTGTGCTGAGATGAAGTGCTGTCTGCTTGGAGTGATGTCTGTTGTGTGGATAAATGGTCTTATAAAAGCAGCAGGAGTTATTTAAACCAGGTTACTAGACAGTTAATAATACAGAACACTGGAAGTTACTTAAAGCACTTTCCAGATTTTGCTCCATTGATATTGTCAAATATGGTAACTGCTTAGCTGCAAACGTAAAACTTCAGACCATTCTTCAGCCATGGTTTATGTATTTGTGAAGATCATGAGAAATGGCCTAAGGAACAGCAGTGAGTTACTGTAGTTTAAATAATTGACTGAGTTTCTGAAGGATAGAACCATTTTAAAATCAAGAGAAACAATATGAGATTTAAACAGGAAATCTGTAGATGGAGTCACCCCTGCTTGGTGAAGAAGAAGATGGAATTCAGCCTCTATGCATGGATATTTCTGCCTTCTGACAGAGTTGTTTTCTACGCATTCTAGTTTAACAGTCTCAAAGTGTATCTTCACAGATCACAAGGAGGTGGATTGCAAGGGATGCAGCTCAGATGGAATGGATCTTAATGTAGTTCAAGTATGAAAGAGAATCTGTCTTCTCAGGTCACATGGCAATTTTCATGGAGTGCCAGAGTGGGTAAGGCTGGAAGAGACCACAGTGGGTCATCTGGTCCAATGTCCCTGCTTAAGCAGCATCATCCCATAGCACATGGCACAGGATTCGTCCAGAAGTTTCTTCGATATCTCCACTGAGGGAGACTCCACACCCTCTCTGGGCAATCTGTACTAGTGCTTAGTCACTGCACAGTAAAGAAGTTCTTTCTCATATTTTAGAACTTCCTGGGCATCAGTTTCTGCCCAATGCCTCTTGTCCTATTGCTGGGCACCACTGAGCAGAGCCTGGTCCATCCTCTGACACCTCCCCTTAGGCACTGGTAGACACTGAGGTCCCTTCTCTGTCACCTCTTTCTGAGCCTGAGCAGACCCTGCTCTCTCAGCCTTTTTCCTCATAAGAGAGATTCTCCAATCCTTTAATCATCTTCCTTTCCTTCACTGGACTCACCCCATGGGCTCCATGTCTCTCTTGTACTGAGGAGCCCAGAACTGCACACATCACTGCAGGTGAGGCTTTGCCAGGGCTGAGCAGAGGGGCAGGATCCCCTCTCTGACCTGATGGCAATGCTCCTCCTGATGCACCCCAGGTTACCACTGTCCTTCTTGGCCACAAGAGCTCACTGATCTGTGTGTGCAAGTTTGTGCATCTGTTGAAGAGGTTAGAGCCGCCATGTGTGCAGTTGTGTATCCTCATTTGCAATCGCCAGAACCCACTGAAAAAGGTAACTGTAGTCTGATCTAATTCCTTGACTTTGATCACTAGTGTGCTGGTACAAAGAATGTGGTGGGAATGAGTGGTTGGAAGAGGAGAAACAGGAAAATGATATTTTTCAGGTCCTGGGAAGCAACTGACAGCTCTAGCTTTCCACTAAAACCTGCCATGATTCCTGTTGTCCTGTTGCTTTAAATCATAAAATACCAGCTGGAATGTGGAATGCTGTTGATTTCAGCCTTCATTTGCTTAACAATTTCATCTTTCCTGTCCAAATCTTTGTTATATTACTCACCATTTTTTCTATTCATTCAGTGTTCCAAAGTGAATCTTCTAACCATACACATATATTTGGTGTATATTGTAGGACATCTATTGCATTTTTTGATACCTGAAACAGTTGTTACTTCCTAAGGAAAAGGAGGACACTCAATTTTCATCCCTATGCCTCCACTGAATTAAATTGCATTTGGAGGTATTAAATTTTTATCAAAAATACTATAAGGAAGCTGCATGTAAATGTAAAATGTAAAAATGAAGAAAATGTCTGTCTCACTTGTGATCATTAAATGGTGCTGTATTTATTGGTGATAGTATTGTGTCATGTTCCATAGCATCAAAGTTTGAAGGTGTTTGTCAAGTAAATACACTGTAGCATATATTCAGAAATCTCTGTTGTGTTCACAGCTTCTTCTTTGCAACTTAGTGAGAGCTACTGTGCTGCTACTTAATTTTAAAGTACTGCAACCTGTTAATTGTTCTAGTATCTTGGTCTGTCTAGTTTTTGTGTAAAATTATTTCTTGATTGTGGAAACCTCTTGATTGTCTTTAAGACTGATGTTGACTGAGTTTAATTTTATTTAAGCACTAGCTGCATCCATTAGATTTAGCTAATACAGTATTTAGAGTGGGCTGAAATGAATAAATAGTTTTTTCAAATCAAGGTAACTTCAAGATAAATGCTATAAATTAATGGGTTTTAGTACTAGTCTTAATTTTGTGGTTTGGGGGACATGTATAGTTGAATAAAACATTAGACTAAAACATTAATAATTTGGTTTCTGATTAAATATACTTCATTATGTAATTACTGCTCTTTTGGATGGATTTAAGATGATATTGCTTTGTCCTATGTTTAAGTGTAACCTATATGTTCTAGTTGCATATTATACAAGCATGGAAAACTACATGGTGAGAATCAGCTTTGTCCATGCACTCATGTTACCCCATGATAGCAATCCTGCTTTTCATTTGCTTTCCCACATTCCTTTCTCCTTTCTGAAACATAAATTATATTCTTTATTTTAGAGAAGGATATTGCCAACCTGTGTTCTTTTGAGGTGACATACATCCTCATCATAGAATGATTTGGGTTGGAAGGGACCTTAAAGATCATCCAGTTCCAGCTCTCTGCCCTGGGCAGGGACACCTTCCACTAAACCAGGTTGCTCAAAGTCCCATCCAACCTGGCCTTGAAGCCTTCCAGGGATGGAGCACCCATAACCTCTCTGGGCAGCCTGATCCAGTGCCTCACCATACTCACAGTAAAGAATTTCTACCTAACATCCAAACTGAATCTACCCTCCTTCAGTTTAAAGCCATTCCTCCATGTCCTTATCACTCCATGCCCTTATAAAAAGTCCCACTCCTGGTCTCTTGCAGCTACTTTAGGTACTGGAAGGTGCTATAAGGTCACCCCAGAGATTTCTCTTCTCCAGGCTGGGCAGCCCCACCTCTCTCAACCCTCATCACTTAGAAAAAACAAACCAAAATAAACACAGCAGAGTTCATTGCACAATTATTTTATATTCATTGTGGGTGTCTAGTACAAGTGTTGGCAGAAGTGTTTTAAGCTTGGGGAAGAGAAGGATGATTGTGCATGGTCTTTTCTATCTCCACTGGACTTGAACTTTCTCCTTCAAGTGCTGCACATATGGGAAAGTTGTGTTCTTTGACTGACTTTTGCTTTCGAATCTGTGGAGTGTGCATGCTTTTTGTCTGAGTATTTTAAAGAAAATTGTCACTAGTGTAATTTAGCTATGTTTAGGATCTTGGCTGCAAATTATGTCTGAAGTGTGATATTATTAAAAAAAATTACAGAATATTCTCTAAAGGCATCTGTTCTCTAATACAGTAATAAAAGAGAAATAGCATGGGGCTCTTTTTTGCAAGACATAATACTGGGTTAAAAAATGCTGTGAAGTGAGTAGCAGTTTGCTTGCAATGTACTCATAATATTTCCTAAAATGCTGGAAATTGCTACCAAATTCTTCTAAGTTTCACTGTGGTTTTAAAACAATACCTCTAAAAGCAGCCTTTAAAGTGTCCTTGGTATGGAAGGGAAAGTTGTAGATTTTGTGTTGTCCCAATGACTTTGTCAGGTCATATACACAATTTGGGGAAGTTAAAGTTACCCTTACACTGTAGGATTTCAGTGGTGTTAAAATGTCTTCTTGCACCCTTGATTGATTGCTGTCACTTATACACTTGTACATGAGTCAGAAATTATTTTCTATGCATAACCAGTTTGCAATGGTCATAATGTGTGCCAGCATCCCGAAAATAAACCCTACGGAGTATAGTCAAACACAGGTCTTTGCTTTAGTTTTGATATCCCTTCTCATTTCACTTTTTTTACTTGTGTATTGGGAAAACAGATTTTACTCTGGTATTAAGTGATATATAGAATTATTCTGGTAATTAAACATATATATAATTAAATCATATGTATCACATACATATCTATGACTTGCTTTTCTTCAGCCTATATAGCTTTTATAGGGTCTGTAGGTTTTATGTACCACAATGAACTTGAGATTTACATCTTCATTTTCTACTGTACATTTAAGCTATTTTTGCATGTGTGCATGATTGAAAGGCAGCGTAGAAGAAAATAGAAGCCTTTAGATGAGGCTTTTATTAAAATACTGGTCTTGACTAACCTGATTATTGTGTTTCCTTTTCTGTAATTTTCCCACTAAATTATATATGTCCAGAGAATATATTTATATTAAAGAACATGACATGGAAATTAAAAAATTAATGCTTCACATCTAAATTGTGGTCTTGCGATTTTTACTTTATTTTTTAAAGGGGGGGGGTCTCCAAGCCCCTCATTTATGCATTTTGTTAAGCTCTAGTCACAGGCCAAGCAGAATTAGAATTAGATTAGAAACACAACTCCCACTGTATATAGTAAAACGTCTCATTTCCATTTTTAAATTTAACTTAAAAACAGCAAAAAAAATTGAATGTGTGCTAATTTTATGGATTGGTTCTAGATGTGGATTTATTCTTCTTTCTGTTAGTATCCCATAGTGTCATTCTGTGTTATACCCTGTAGTGAGGATTGCTTGTAAGATGATAGACTCTTAGCTGATTACATGAATGTAGCTCTGAATGTCATAAGTGGTGGTGGTTGAAGGTTTAACATGATGTAAGATGAAATTTTACTGAGTCTGCCATCATTGCAGTCTCCATAAGCAGAAACTGGGCTGTAACAGTGTCCCATAATGTTGTAGTAGTCTTCAAGGTCTGTGTTATACTGGAAATTCTTTAACAAAACCCTTGGAAACTGCAGCATAGAAAAAATAGACACTTTTTTTTTTTTAATGAAACAGTATTAGTGTGTCAATATACTCACTTTTTTCTCGGAATGGAATAATTCTGAAATGAAATATTGCAGTCATCCATCAACGTATGAATTTAATTATTTTGTCAGGAGTTAGGAGAGAAGAAACATGAGTTGTTTCTGTTCTCAAGTAAGGAATCATGCCTGTTGCCTCACCTCAGCTAGGGCAATTATTTTTTCTTAAAAGGATACATAATAGTAGTAGTAATGGCTTGTAGAAGACCCCAGCAATGCCACTTGGGATTGGAATTTATGGAGCTATGAGATGTGAGTGTGCTGTGTGCCTGCAGCACTAATGGAGAGGCTGCATTTATTCGTCGGCGTCACATTTGACTTTTGTAGCATTCACAGAAACTATGTACAATATTTGAACAGTCTTGCTGCCAGTAAGAATAACTAGTCCTGATCAAGTGCTTCTTCCCTCCCTGAGTAGAAAATGTCTGTGAGTTACAGGGATAATAGCTTAAATGCAGAGCCTGCTGCAAGATATTTCTTGACTTCAGAATAAAAATGGAAAAGAGTTAACAGGCAACAAAAATATTTTGTAGTATTTAACTCTGGTGCTGCACCTGAAAAGCTCTCTTGTTAGTGAAATTTTCAGCCTGGTATGGTGGAGGGGGAGCAATTTTCCAGAGGCTTCTGTGCTTTTTGCCAGTTCAAGTTGCTGAGAATCACATTTTTAATAACCCTATGTCTGTTAGCACATCTGTTGAAAGTTGTGCAGTGACATTTAAACTGGGAAGGTTTTTTCACTGGTTTTGCTGTTCTAGGTTTCCATACTGTTCTACTTTACTACTGCTGATTGAAAGAGTGGGTTTGTATATAGTGATTGATAGCTGTTCCAGCAGCTGTAGCTAGTTCAAGGTGTGTTGTTGCCAGTGTAGAGATAAGAATATTGTCACTAAGTAGTTGTGTATGCCCCACTGTGTCCAGAGAAGCTGTGGATGCCTTATCCCTTGAAGATTTCAATGCCAGGTTGGATGGGGCTTTGAGCAACCTGCTCAAGTGAAATGTGTCCTTTCCCATGTCAGGAGCGTTGGGACTAGATGATGTTTTCCAACCTGAACCATTCTCTGATTCTCTGATATTTATCACCAAGATTAGTTTCTACCCAGTGAAGCTGGTTTAGAGCCTGTGGGGGAAACTGTCACTGGATGGTTTCAAGTGTTGTCACTAACTGTGGGCTTTTCAGCATCTCCTACACAACAGAAATTAGAGAATAAATCTGATCAGTGTCATCAACACTCCTGGAAACAAATCTCTTAGCTTATTTTTGAGGTATCTCTAAATATACCTTGTGCACAAAATAAGTTAAACTCAGAAGTATTATGTAACTCAACTGAGAACTTAAAGGAAGAAACTGCCCAAAATATTATTAAGCTTTCCCACGTGTGTCAGAACATGCACAAAATCCAACATCCACACCATGCTCATTAGAAAAATGTGATGCTAACTTCATTTTATGCAGAAGTGATCGTACATGGATAGTGACTAGTGTCTACATTCTTGCTCTTACAGAAAAAGCTTCTGGGTAGGAGTCTGGTTGCAAAGAAGGATCCAATTGTCAAACAAATTACAATTAGCAATACTGCACTTTTACAAGCAATATCTACTGTGCTTCTATTTGAGTAATACTTGGAAAATAATTAAGTGGCGAACATTTTTGCAGTTTTTTAAGAGCCCACACAAATGAGCTGGCTCATCTATTGTGACCTTTACAGCACTGGAGGTTGGTGATTTTTGTCACATATGTGGAGTTTGGAGAGAGAGGCATCAGACCATGTGCCTATCAGGAAAGTTCAGCTGATGGGGTCTATGTTAAATTTTGATATTACCTGAAAAAATACTTTCAGGAAAAATGTATTTACTCAGTTTGATCACTAAATGCTTTTTTCATTAGGTTATGCTTAAAACACTTAAACTTGAAATTTTCAGAGAAAAGACAAGGTTTTAAAAATAATGTTATTTTAGTTGGTCTTCTTTTGAGAGCAGCTGGTAAATGGTGGTGTATGAAATGATGCTGGCATCAGTTACTGCGGTGATAAGTGCTTTTTGATGTGTTGTTTTGGTTTGCTTCCTCTCATTGGTACTCTTTGGTTTTCTTAAGTAATTCAGGACAAGTTCAAGCTGGACCTTTCTACATCCACCTTTTACACAAAGAGGTTGTCTCTAGAAAATTCTTAACACTTTAACACCTCTATTTTTTGTCATGTAGACATGTGCTGAGACCAACAATTGGAAACAATTTTCATTCTGGTGACTGGCAGGAGCAGTATAAATTGGGTGGAGGAGAAAGGACAGGAAGGGTGGTTTGAGTCACTTCTCTGTGTTCAGAATTAAGTGGGTTTGGAAGTCTTCTCGTTTGTGAATGAGTGAGATACAGGAGACCAATGCTAATCTTCTCTTTTGAGTTTAATTTCACTGTATCAGTTGTGTTGTTACAATTTTAGTGGCATGCAATAACTTGCTAGTTGTCTAGTCTGTGTTTATTGTACATCCAATTAAGTCTGTATTTTATTGTGAGGGAAGATGATACTGCTGCTGAACAGCCATAAATTTGTAAGGTGCTATTGCTCTACTTCGTTCCGTGGGTCCTGTAACTGGGACTTGAGCAGAGGGCAAGCATGTTTTATAGTATAGCCAGCAATAACTTCTGTGTCAGGGTTAGAGAAGTGTTCAAATTGGTAAGTGAAAGATTTACTACTTTTAATCCCTTGAAGCCAATAAATCATGCATGTGTGTTCCATGAAATAATTATTCTTGTGTCTGACAATACAGGCACATGACTCCCAAGCATTCATTGCACCCATTTATGTGTATAACCTCAAATATTTTTATATTTCACATGGATTACTTTTTTAATATAAGAAAATAATTTCTTAAAAAATGTGGAGGGAAGGTGATGAGTACATAGGCTGTGCATGCTCTAATTGCCTTCAAGGGCTTGTCTTGTGTAAAATATTATAATGGTTTAAAACATTTCTTCTCTGGTATATTATTTTTGTGGCTGGCTTCTGGTAGTGGTAAGATAAGGAATCTTTTAGGGCAAACCTCCTAAAACTGATGTCAATTTCTAAACTTCCTCTGATACAAGCATGAGTGTTTTGTTCTAGTTGGAAAATGCATCTCCTTTGGATAATAATCTAACTTGGGGATTAATAATATTCAATAATATATACTGACATATTAATGAGATCCTTGGTGTCTTGAGCCACTTTTTTCTTTTCTTATTGTAAGGCTGAAACAGAAATTAGTGGGGTTTTTTACCTCTCTTAAAATTATAAAGGTTTGCAAGGAACACAAAATGTATTTGTTGTTTTAGTACTCTACTGAGCTCAGTGGGCAGTAGCATCCTTTGTGCAAATGTGTGCCTCTGGATTGGTGCTGATTTCTAGAAGAGCTAAATTCATGTGCAAAGCACTTTTATGATTTGTTTCTGGATAGTTATGATAGTTTTGAGTTAATGTAGAAAGAAAGTTTTATGTGTTTTTTAAACCATGATTTTCATATGTATTAGCAATAAACACCTCAAATATTCATAAGTATGGTTATAGTATGTAGACTTTTGTGCACAAACACATCAGGACAAATATAGAATCACAGAATGGTTTGGGTTGGAAGGGACCTTAAAGTTCATCTAGTTCCAACATCCCTGCCATGAGCAGGGACACTTGCTAATATTCTCTAATACAAGTATTTATGCACACACATGCCCATAAATATATATATATATATCTATACAGAATAAAAAGACACAAAGTTTTAAATAAACAATTAGTGTTTATCTAAATATGGTCCTGCCAGTTTTTACTACCTCAGAGACAGATGGCAAACCAGAATCTACCACTTTCCATACTACATTGTAGTATAATTTCTGGCTTAAAATTTAGAGGCTGTTAAAACAGAGCATGGTCCCAAAATAGAAATACCTTTCACTGAGAAGAGATCAGGCTCCTGAGGGTTCCGGAGAGGCAAAAGCAGTGTCTGTCAGTGTGGACAGCACTGGAAAATGTGCAGCAGACAGGACCGGTGTGGGTTAGGGAAAGTCAACATACGCTGCTTCTGACCTGGCCCTGATCTGTGTGCTGTGGTAGGCTGGTAAAAGTGCACGTGCAGCTACCTGGTGATCTATATCAGTGAAATGATCCATTGGGAGAACTCACCTTGTCTCCAGCCCAAAATTAATTTGGTTTTATATCCTCAGGTGGACAAGTTTTCTATTCACTGGTATGAATAGGTACCAGTGTACCTATTACATCTTAGGAGGGAGGAGGTACCTTCTCTGAATGTGAGATGGTAGCTGTAAGTACAATGTCTATCAGTGTGTACTGCACTGATGGAAGGTGAGCTAAATCCATAGTGCTCAGAAGGAGCTTTCACAGGACTGTTGTCACCACAGCAGCTCCTGAGCTGGATCCCTGTGTAGCCACTGTGAGTGCTCTGGGGTGAGGAAGCAGGGATGCTGCTTTCTTCAGCAGTGCAGGTTTGAACCAGGTTGGTGGTTTGAACCAGGTTGGTGGTTTGAAATGGCAGGCTAGGTTAAAGCAGCCATATTTTAGCAAAAGGAGAAATTATATCTGGGGTAACTATGTGGGGAATTCCACATTGATTAGTTAGAAGAACTTATGTTGCATGATCAGGAGATTTTCTTCTTGAGCATAAGCTTCAATATAAGTGGATGCAGCAAATTGAAACCTCAACAAAGCCAGAGAATCTGCTGAGAAGGAGGAGCAAGGAGCTTTCCTTGTTTCATTTTATTTAAGCAGATTAAATATGGTGGTTGTTTGGTGTTTTTTCTCCTTTTTTTTTGAAAACTCATTTTGCTTTATTTGGAGCTTCCAGAATGACCATTTTCAAGAAGAAAGCTTTGTTCAGCTAATAAGGTAGTGAATCTGTGGTGTAGCAGTGAATCTTTAAATGATTTGTCTTTCCAAAACCTGTGAGAGGATAAGAAAATGTTCTTCTGTGGAACTTAAAAAGGCCTCCTGCAAGATGGTATCATGGAAATGAAGAAAGAAGCATTGAAGGAGAGCAAGGAATGGGTGGTGATAATGAAGAGTTTAGTAGGTAGGAAGGAGTGCCACTGAATGCCTAGATGTTGCCACAGAAACCCCTGGCTCTCTAAGACATTGCAATTTTCAATAATATAAATGTATGCCACTTCTAATGGAAGTTCATATTTTGTGTCTGCTATGACAGGCAGTTAAAGTATTTAGTATTCTAAATACTTGAAATGGAAATTAATGAATACTGCAAAAGCTTGTTTTCACCTAACTAGGGAAAGCAAGGCTGTTCCTGTCCAACATGCTGAAAAGGTAATATTACTCTGGAATAATAATTGAATTGAGCATTGAGTGCAACTTAATTCCTTTGCAGCAGAGTGCAGCTAAAAATTATCAGCAAAAGACCTCTTAAGAAGAATGTTATATATTTGGAAACAATCTATCTCCAATTATATAAGTAAACAAAAAACAAACAACCAAAAAACCTCAACACCCAAAAGCACTGAAGCAACCCTAGATAACAAGTTTTGTGTACCTGGTATGTAAGTATGTTTTATTTATAGTTTTGGACTGTGAAGAAGTAGTTCACATAAAAATTGTATTTGCAAATATAAAAATACAAAATTGGCCTGTGATGTCATTCTGACTTAGATCACTGTCTCCTTCAGGCTGTGGATGTCATCTTTGTATATTGCTTTGCTCAGTGATTCCTCTTTTAAAATAATGAATGTTTCCTTTCTTCCTGCTCTCACATTAGTGATTGCATCTAATTCAATAGCAAATCCAATTTAGAAAATTTTTCTAGTCTGCTTGTCATAGTCGTTTAGATTGATGACTTCAGTAAAAAGTTTCCTGGAGTTTTTGTATTTGTTTCTTTCTCCTGAGTGTCCAATTTGCTTCAATACTAGAACTTAGCACAAAGTTTTATCTCTCAATCTCATCAATATTAACCATTGTCTTTTTTTCAAAATATTGGATTCAAATTCTTATCCTGTGTTCAGACTCTCAGTAGACAAGTGAGTCATTATTTTTTTCTGGTCATTGAAGATGGAGAGAACTTCAGTAGAAATGTATGATAGCAACTGTCTGACATAGCAGGAAGGAGCAAAAGCTTTTGACAGCATTTGCAGAGGAATCAAAGAGAAGCACTTGCTGTGCAGTGTCTTGGAAAGGAACACAGAGTTCCCAATATTTTATTACATTTAAAAATTGTAACTTTTTCTGGCGAGATACAAGTCAAGTCAAATCCACTATTTTAGTGGGGAGCAAAAGAAATAATGATGTTTGCAGTTCTTAATGTTTTAATCCATTGTTCTGCTGTAAATGGAAAAAAAAATCCAGAGATAAATAGCCTCAGAAGGCATTTTTACAGCTTTTGTGGTTCCAAATGTTCTAGTTTTAGCTGCCACAGGAGTGGTTGTATGATTTGAAAAAATGGTTGTTTCCAGTCAAGGAACAGAAACATTCCATTTTATTTTGCTACAGATTATCATGTATTGTTCAGCTATAACATTTTGCAAGGTTAAAATTGGGCTACTCAAAACAGAACCATTATGTATTAATTGGTTTCTCTCTGTATGGATTCCTACTATAAGTGTTCACACACAGGAGCACTTGGTGTTTGGAATTTACCAATGAGCAATACCCTCACATTTAACCGTCTCCAGTGCTTTACACTGTGGTTGACCTGGAGCTCCTGATGTGGTTTTCTGGAGCTACTTAATGCCCAGTGGAATATTCTTTGATTATAGATTCATAGACTGCCTTGGGTTGGAAGGAAATCTAAATATCATCTAGTTCCTATGGCCCTGCCATGGGTAAGGACACCTTCCAGTAGACCTGGTTGCTCAAAGCCTCATCCAGCCTGGCCTTGAACACTTCTAGGGATGGAGCATCCACAGCTTCTGTGGGTAACCTGTGCCAGTGCCTCACCACTCTCACAGTAAAGAATCTTTACCTAATATCTAATTTCAGCCTACTCTCAGTTTTAAGCCAGTCCCCCTTCTCCTATCACTCTGTGCCTTTGTAAAAAACTCCCTCTCCAGCTGTTTTGCAGACCCCATTTTCCAGGTATTGGAAGGTGCTATGAGGTTTTCTAAGGCTTTCAGTGTCAAAACCATCTTGGTTTTGACAGTGAAAGCTCTGCTTACAGGGTGTTTTCACTCAGTGTTGCTGGTGATGTCCCTCTGTGAGGAAGTAGGAGTAGCTGACATTGTGCCTTGTTCTGCCAGTCTTCAGACCCCCAGGAGCTCCAGAGTTTCAACTTTTTGGATAACAGGGCTGTGCAAGGGTCTCTGCAGCGTGAATGATACAGTCATTACCAGCCCCCATGCTCAGTTGCACTGCTGTCCTAACAGTGGTTCTGATTACAAGTTCTCCAGTGATTTGAAAGTGAATATAAAATGGCAAACACTGCCAGCTTCATTAAAACTTGGAATTATTGATCTAACATTACCTAGGTGATGGGAAATTACTTGTGGTCTAATCGGGGAAAAAATATAGCAAACTGTTTAAACATTCCTTTGTATGATTAGGAATTTAATCCTCAACTCATCATTACTTAATAACATTTTATACTGGATTTTGGAACTATTGCAGAAAATTTGAAATTCTTAAAGATGTAATCTTGAAAATGCATAGTTTATTATTATTGTTGTTATTATTCTGTCAATCACATTATGTTGCACAAAATCAGATGTTAATCCTTTATTTTGATTTGCTACTTTTCATCTGCTGTACTTTTAGAGTTATGTTGTAGAATTTGGTGTGAGTAGTTAGTATGATAATCTGTGTCTATAAACATGATTACTGTGAGAGAACCACAGATGTTAACAAGCAATTTAGTTGTAGTAGAAACTGTAGGGCTAGTGTAGAAGAATCTGCTACTTCTTGTTTGGTGTTTTTTTCCAAAATATAATGCAATTTGAATAAATGCTTTGTCCTTTTCAAAACTAAAATAGTGTTTTTCTTCTAGCACTGTCAGTACTGTTCTACTCTGTCAGAGCATTTTCAGTTCAATTCTTTAATTCATCTTGAAGGGGTTGAATGACCGCAGACCTCCCACAGGCTGAAAGGTGGTACCTGCACCTTTTTCCAGCCTGTGAAACTACTTATTTTGTGGGTTTCTTTTTAGTTGTTAAAGTATATTCTGGCAATCAATGAAGTAAATATTTAAAGTTTGTTTACTTCTTGCTATTGTAGGCATTGGATCAAGACAGAACTGCACTACAGAAGGTGAAAAAATCTGTGAAAGCAATATATAGTTCGGGGCAAGGTAAGACATTGTTTTCATTTTTACACGAGAACCAAAGCATTTAATTTCAAGTTTGAGATGTCTTGCAATTCATCGTGTTTAAATGTGTATCATAAGAAATGCTTATCTGTTTAGGGGTGTTTGGACTTAAAATTTTCTTACTTCTGATTATACATCAGATTAATGTGCCCTTCAGTTCTTTTACCCTCATATTCCTTCTCAGTGGCCTCTAGAAGAATCCCATGGGTAACTTCTTCTGCTGTCATAATATTTCAAGCATTTACTTTCAACTAGTACAATGACAAAAAAGTGTTCTCAACTGAATTTTTAGAAAGCACTTATAAATGAAATAAGATTTAGAACTTGTTTAAAAGCTTAAAAAATAAATAAATAAAAATATCTGAATTTGTTTTGTCAACACGTGCTCTCCCTTCATAAGGTGTTTCTCTTCTCACCTAAAATCAATCATGTATTTCCCTTCTTACCTAAAATAGTATAGTTATATAATGATTTTGCTTGCTTGAAGACACTGTTGGTGTTTTACTGGAACTATAGTAGTTACTTTGATGGGAGGTTATTTGGTTAGAGTATGAATTGATAATCAGTTTGAGTGCAGTAGCAAACATATCAGTATACATTAGGAATGCTATAACTCTAATGCTTCTGCCTCTGTTTCTCTTAAGTTCTAAAAACTGTGCCAAAGGCAGATAGGGCAACAGAGCTGTGCACTTTCCAGTAATCTTCTGGCTGTAAATAGAGGATTTTAGAAAATCTCAGTTCCAATTTCCTAACAAAAATAATCAGTTTAGCAAATGTTTTCAATATACGGAGCTACTTTTA
The DNA here is from genome assembly GCA_013397075.1 of Rhabdornis inornatus. Lineage (NCBI taxonomy): Eukaryota > Metazoa > Chordata > Aves > Passeriformes > Rhabdornithidae > Rhabdornis > Rhabdornis inornatus. The sequence continues at coordinate 96,631 of VWZS01007389.1, read as the reverse complement.
AATGCTCTTGGTTTCTGTGTTTATGGAAGTGTCTGGGATTTTTAATATCTTGTAGATTCTTAGCTATTCTCATTTGCCAATCACTGATATTGGTTTGCTAACACCATCCTTTAATTAGCTGTAATTTCAGGTGTTGATAAATGCTTTCCCAATAGACTGTGAAGCCTGATATAAAGTGAGAATGGTATTTGGTGCGTGTATATTTAGTTTTATGCTTTTAGAAGTATTCAGATGCTCCAATAAGCATTTCTATTTGAGAGCACTTACTGAAACAGCTTCAAAAACTGAGTTCCAAAACTGATGGAAAGTGTAGGACATGTTAAAGGTGTTCTGCCTGTTTTGAAACATATAAATAGCCATCATTTGAGTCTTGTGATAAAAATATTGTTGTTAAGGCCTGTAAATAAGGCAGTACTATATGATGAATTAGTTGCATTGAATAAAAGCAAGAGAGGGTGGGTTAATGGTTTTGATTTGGTGCTCTGCAGTTAAAAAGGAGTAGAGATGAGTAGCTGATTTTTAATTTTTTTTTTTTAACTCTTTTTTTTTTAAACAGGCCTTGTTTCAAAGGTAGTAGTAGGAGTTCTTTTGGCTCAAGAAAGCTTTATGAATAATCCTCTGGCTCCCTCTTCAGAATGCTGCTGTCACAGGCTCTGTTACAATGAAAAGCTGTGTGCAGGAGTCAGTTTATGCAGTAACTGATAAACTGAGATTAGTAAAATCAGTACCAAAAATGTGTTATACATTTGAAACCTTATAAAAATAAATGTGAAGTGAATCAAAAGTCAAGCTCATGTGCCTCCTTGTACAAGGAAAATTGCTGAACCAGCTATTTTCTTGTGTTTCAGTGATGAAAATGGATTTTGTTGATATTTAAGTAAAACATACCAGAAAAAGTTGCAAAAGGAATTGGGGTGTATCAGTTCAAAGAAGTATTATGTGGCTATTTTTATATTTAAAAAGAGAGCCTCTGAGTACATTTTGGTTTTTTTGGGTTGTTAGGTTTTTTTTTCTTTCTTTCTGTTTTTTGTGTTTT
>VWZS01007389.1:13478-95540 GCA_013397075.1 Rhabdornis inornatus | reverse complement strand
TTTTTTTTTTTTTTTTTTTTTGTGTTGTTGTTGGTTTTCTGGGAGGGGGATTTGGTGTGGTTTTTTTACTTTCTTTGGTTGGTTTTTTTGTTTGCTTTTTTTTTGTTTTGTTTTTGGGAGTTTTTTGTTTCTTTTATGGATTTTTTGGGGTTTTTTTTGTGTGTTTACTTTTTGGGGTTTTGTTTGGGTTGAGTGTTTTTTGGTGTTTGTTTTTTGGGTTTTTTGGTTTGTTTGGGTTTTTTTGTGGGTTTTTTTTTTTTTTTTGTGTTGTTGTTGGTTTTCTGGGAGGGCGATTTGGTGTGGTTTTTTTACTTTCTTTGGTTGGTTTTTTTGTTTGCTTTTTTTTTGTTTTGTTTTTGGGAGTTTTTTGTTTCTTTTATGGATTTTTTGGGGTTTTTTTTGTGCGTTTACTTTTTGGGGTTTTGTTTGGGTTGAGTGTTTTTTGGTGTTTGTTTTTTGGGTTTTTTGGTTTGTTTGGGTTTTTTTGTGGGTTTTTTTTTTTTTTTTGTGTTGTTGTTGGTTTTCTGGGAGGGGGATTTGGTGTGGTTTTTTTACTTTCTTTGGTTGGTTTTTTTGTTTGCTTTTTTTTTGTTTTGTTTTTGGGAGTTTTTTGTTTCTTTTATGGATTTTTTGGGGTTTTTTTTGTGTGTTTACTTTTTGGGGTTTTGTTTGGGTTGAGTGTTTTTTGGTGTTTGTTTTTTGGGTTTTTTGGTTTGTTTGGGTTTTTTTGTGGGTTTTTTTTTTTTTTGGTTGGTTTGGTCTTTTGTTTTTTTTTTTGGTTTTTTTTTTTTTTTTTTTTTTTGGGTNTTTTTTTGTTTTTTTTTTTTTCTGAGTAACATTTGAATAGTGACAGTGACACAATGCAATGTCTCCAACTGAGTTCTTCAGGAAGGCTGAGCCTTGTGGTGTGTTGGTTTGCTCCTCTCCAGCACTGAATTATGAACTATAAGGTTCTCTGGTCTGTTATAAAGAGCTTCAATATCACCCAAATACTTTCTGCTCTTCCTGTACTTCCCTCACCTGTTTGTCATATTTACACTTAGAGCTACTGCTGTGGAAATGGAAAACATACCAAAACAAAAGTATAGAAAATGCTTAGAAATGTCCCTTCCCTATTTTAATTTCTGAAAGTGTTGTATGGGAAAGGACTGTTTATGAAATTCAGTGAGACAAACAAACACCTCTTTCTCACCACTTGCTCCCTGTCTGGCATGATCAATTGTGTCTGTAACTAGGAGCCCGTCTTATAGCAAGTGTGCCTGAACTTAATGGAGAATCTGTTCTAACTTCCTTTCCTGTAAGATTTGGATTGAATTGTAACAGCAGTAGATCACACAATTACTTTTGATATAGATTTTTCAATAGCTCTTTTTCATTACTTCCCTGGGATGACTTCCAAATATAATCAAAGAGTTTACACAATGGAGAAATAAAAACATAAATTCCGTACAAGACCAAAGGTACTGAGATGGATCAGCACTCCACATGGTCTCCCACAGTGTTCAACAGCAGATGCTTGAGGAATTACAAAAATGGTTCCAAGGTGGAGTGTATGTTAAGCATTTTGTTTAGCACTTTCTCAGCTCACACTGACATGAAGGCTGGGAATTACATTGAGTCAGAAATGATATTGTGATGTTTGATAATTCTTAATGGACTTCTACAACTTATTTTGTTCAAGGAATTTGAATTAATGTAGATCTTTATCGTTCGCAGTCCTGCATCAATCTAGTTAAATTCTCCTGTGCAAAGGTTCCCAGTGCATATTCATATTCTTCATATCTTAAGGAGGAGACTGTCCCTGCCCAAGTCTTACTTGCATTGGCCTCAATCCCACCAAAATGACTCATCTGATATGAAATTGAGGGAGCTTTGCATGTTGTGGTCATGAAAGTTTGTTCTGGGCACTTCATGAAAGTTCTAGGCACTTGAAGAGGCTTTGAAGTGCCAAAGCTTACTAGAGTAGAGCCAGAGGAGATTTTGGTGGATGAATCCAAACTTTTATTCTGTGGACCATTGTCTGTCTTGAAATAGATTTGAGTTGTTTCCATTATTACTCACAGTATCTCTCTTCTGAACTCAGCAGTTCTAGGGGGTTTTGAGGGTTTTTTTGGTTGTTTTTTACCATCACATTTAATCATCCTTACTTGCTCTTTCTTTCTCCAAAATGGCAGCATAGACTTCCTTTTCTAAAACAGGAAAGAGGAGGAGTGACTTTTGGGCAACAGGGACAGGAACTGCACACAATATTAAGGGTTTAAGCCCACTGTGGCAATATTTTGATATTGCTCTGTTGCATGCTCTGCTTCTTCATAATTTCAGATGTGCAGCTTTGTTTTGCTTGGTACTGAATGTCAAGGTGATAGAACTCCAGAACCTTTCCTTGTAATGTCTAGTAATGCAATAATTTCCTTAAAGTTAGGAGTGTTTTCCCTCTTGTACTGCACTGCCTCTAATGCACATGTCCATGCATTGACCATTAAACATGAGATTGCTCTAACTTGGGAACTACCCTGGTGGGAGCCTCTTGCTGTAGACTGTACAAGTAGCGGGTGAATGTAGAGACTTCCAGTTCACTGGTGCCCTCCCTCTGGTGAGAAAATTAACACTTTATTCTTTCCTTTCTGCCACGTATTTTTTTTTAGCCTGTTTTTCCTCCTTGTGAGGCTCATTCCTCAGTCTGCTTAGTTCCTTTCAGTGTTTTTCTGAGAGAGAGAACATCTTGGAAAAATCAATAATTTAATGTGGACTTCCTTTCCCTATATGCTTGGTCATCTCCTGGAGGTGGTAGTTTTTTGATGTAAAATTTTCTTTTTATAAAACCTGTGTTTATTGTTCAGCATTTTGTATTCATCCACATGTCTACCAATTCTGTTCTGCACTGTAGTTCCTACAAAGAGCCTGAGGAATATATAAGCAGTATTGCTGCTGGTGCATACTTGAATTCTCAGTTCTCTTTGGAGCTTACTAAAAATAGCTATCATATTTCCTTTTCATTCTTCCTGTAGTTTTGAGACTGGTATAAATAAGAGGCTAATAGGTTTACCTATTTTATTCTTTTGTACGTGGATCTAAGTGATTTGCTATTGCTCATGTTATCAGATTTTAAGACTTCTATTAGATTTGGTATAAATTCTCTGAGCATGAGAACTTCTTCAAGCATGTCAGTGGTGAACAGAGATGCAAAAAGAAGTAATTTCCTTTTCTGGGCTGCTTTATCTCTCCGTGCTCTTGGACTGTGATGATCTACAGAACGTTGCAGACTCAGTGAGATGCTTCTTGCTCTTAAATATGGAAAGAGGCTTTTATTATTTTTCCCTTGAACAGTCTCATTCCAGAAGGCATTATTGTTACCAAGTTCAGACAATTGTATGGTGGTCAAATAATTTTCTTCTTTTATTTTTTTATTTTATTTCAGCCTTGTGAAGAATGAAATGAGAAAGGTTTGTTTTTTTTTTATAAATTTCAAACAATTTCTGCCATTCTTTTTAACCTTGACAGCTTTCTTGCTTTTCTAAAGTCTGAGTCATCTTTCATTCATAAATGCATCTTGGTTCTGACCTTGGTTATTTTTCCTGTCTATCCATGGAACAAAGCTGTTTTAGAAGTGAAACTTAGATAGTTTAAAATTGATCGAAATTCTGAAACATGATTTTTTTTTTTGTTAACCACATATGCAGAATTAATTGTCATTAATTTAGACATTCTTCAGATTGCTTTGGGCAATAATCAGTGACAAAAGAGTGTTTTTCTTCTGCAAACTATTAAATTTTTTTGTGCTTGTGTTCTTCAGTGTTTGCAGGGTAATATCTGAACAAAACTGTTGTAGAGGAAGGAAATTTTAAGGCTTTAATTTCAGTGATGTGTTTTGTAGGTTCAGCATATAAAGGCTATCCTTTAACATCTCTTCACAGTATTTGTACTTCTGTACCCTTACTTAATATGTACAAGTAGACAGGAATCTCACTAGGCTCAGCATATGCTGAAATTCTGATGATTTTTGAGTGGGAAATAAACATAGTATTTAATGAATGTTGTGGTTTCCAGTGAGAGAGTAAATTCTGGGAGTCTCATTTAAGTATTTTGTGTTCATCCTGGGAAAAGTTTCCCACGAGGTCACTTTAGGCATGGACAACTGCAAGTGACAGCCTGGGAATGCAGTGCAAGGTGGGATTCAGCCCTAGGAGTCCTCCAGGCTGTGCCTCTACAGAGCTCAGAGCACAGAGTGTGCTCCCTGCTTCTGGCAAGTGCTGCTGTGCAGCAAAGGCTGCTGCAGAGCTGCTGCGCTGCCATTCCTTCCTTAGCTGCTTGGATCTGCATCTCCAGAGGCAGTGATTAATATATATATATAACAGAAGGATATACAGAAATAACTGTTATCTGTTATTTCCTCTTAACACTTCACACTTCCTCAGTGTATATGTTAGAGCTCAGATGTAAGGGAAGCCACAACATGACTGTGCACCGTGAGAGTTTTCTCAAACCAAAGGTAAATTCTGTGCTGAATGCTGCCCAGATTTGAAGGTGTAGAGGAGATGCAGAGCTTTCAGCTCAGAAAATAGCACTGCTGTATCCAGGCCAGTGTGCTGCTTTAGAGCACATCTGCCACGCTCTAGTGGCGGTCTCAGCACGGGCTCGGGTGCTGGTGGCCTTGCCAGATCCCTCTGGGAAGGGAATGATGGATGAGGCCCCTTTGAAGGGAGCTGTGTTTATCAGTGGGTGCAGAGCCCTCCCTCAGTTTTCCAGGATTCTGGCATGTCTCAGTGAGCTGCTGAAGGAGCAGGATGTCTGCCTGGGGAAGCTGTTCTATTTTCATCACAGTGCTGAGCGTTGCTGACAATATTGAAAAGACATGATTCAGTTCTGGAAGACAAATATTATTTCCTGTATGTCAGTGATCCTGTTTCACTCTCAGGGTTATTAAAGTCCTGTGTGAGGACTTGTATCCAAGAAAGTAAATATTGTTGTGCCTATTACAGCTTTCTGTATGCAAAGGAAGTTCTATTAGGACATTAGGAAGTAATTTCTGAGTTTACATGAGGCACCTACAGTGAGATTAAAGGATGCTCTTTGCTCTAAGCATTTCAGGTTTCACATTCCGTGTTTTAGTGTAGGCTACGTTGCAGATTTAATTTTTCAGCTATGTGCATTTAAAGTCGAGTAGGGAATTGCCTTACCTCTTCAATAGGAAATACTTAATCTCCTTTTGCAAGATTTACATTGATACTTGTGTAGAAATTGAAAATTTCTTATTCTTACAGAGTGCTTGCATTTTGTGCGCCTGTATGTGGCAATTACAGAAGTAAATAAAAGAGTATTCCTTTTACTTCACCATCAAAACTTCATTTCTAGATTTAGGTGATTTTGTAATCTGGGATTCTTGAGAATTTCCTCTATATTGTTCTAGGACAATGATCTGCTTCCAGCATCCTCTTTCTGATGGGGAATTTCTTTTGCCTTTCCACAGATAAAGGAAACAAGCTTCTTCAGCTCTTTTTCACTTTCTTTATGAAATATTTTTTTTAAACGTTCTATGAAACAACATAGTGCTTAAAATCAAAATATTGGGAAATACTGTGGTGTGAAAAGTGCTTCACAAGCAAGGACAGGGATTTCATGATGTAGCAGGGCTCTTTCCAACCTTCCATTATCCTTCCTTTTCCTTCAGCACAGCTGGGTATGCTTGATCTTTACTCACTCAGGACTGCATAAGCTGAAGCTCCTTCATGGATAAAATCTCTGTGTATATTTGTGTAAAAGCTTTTGCTTCAAAACAAAATGCATGTTTTATTGTTATGTAGCGGTTTCCTGGAGTTCACTGCTAAGCTATTTGATTAAAACTGTATGCTTTTGGAACAGTTTTCTTAAAAACATACAGCTTGAATTGAAACTCTGTATTAATATATGATTAAATATTTTGTATTTAATGTATTAATGTCTTATTTTTAGACTATGACTGGTGTGATGTGTGAGCTTTGGGGCTTGTTATTGGTAAATAAGAATTGTAGTTTTTTTAACAGATTTTGTAATTTTTTTTGTTGGAGCTTTGGTGCACTGTTGAGTATCTGCAATACCTTTGAAGAGTTAACTGTTTAACTCTTCATCAGCTGTTTGTTAATGTCCAAATAGATTTGTGAATTGTGAGACATTATTCATGAGACTTGTTTGAAACTTATGTCTTTTTTTCCTTTTCTTCAATCTTTCAGGCCATAACTTGTAGTTCAGATGCTCTCAGGCAATATCACAACTTGAATAAAAAAAACAACTTGGGGATTTTGGGGGAAAAAAACCCATGGTACCTACTGGCAACTGTTCTCTCTTTCCCTTCCGCCCTTTCATTGCACAGAACTTGTGCTATAGCTCTGTGGTTTTGTGTTTGTGGTTTGCAGAAAAAAGCCCACATAAGGCTTTTTTAAGCCCACGTAAGGCTAGGAGATCCATTAAAGTGAAATACTGATTTAATTAATACAAGTAATATGCTCTAAGAGTGATAAAGGTGAAAAAGTCTCTCCCAAAGGGCTGTAGAGGTAAATTCTCTATTTAGAGATACTAAAATTGAAGTAACAAAAATGATGCAAACACATGCCAGAAAGGAAACTAAGTAGAAGCAGGAAAGACATTTCAGATACAACAGTTTCTAATTCATTCTTGAGTCAAGGATTTTTCTCACTTTCACTGGCTTCAACTGCATCATCTTGGTTCTGAGCTTTCTGTATGTGCAGTTTGCTATTAAATACATTGGAATGAGTCTTTGGCTGCATACCAATACACATTCTGTTATCTGGGATAACTCTGTACAAAGCAGGCAAAAAGGGAACCTTTGTATGATGTTTCTTCATTTGAACTTACAGTCAGATTCAGACTTGGTCTCCTTACTTTTGTATCTGATACTTTTGACTTTTTTGTTCTGTAAAAATATCCAACATTTCAAAAGAAAAGTTCATGTATGCATTAAAGTTCCTGTAGTGGGCATCTATAAATTCTCATGATGCTTACAAAACAAGCTTATGTTGTTTCACTGATGTACTATTGATCTTATTACTCTATCAACAGCTACAGAGTTTTTCCATTGCTGTATTACAAATTCAATTTGCTGATTTAAAAAGCATATATATGCCTATTGCTAAATAGTTATTTTTAATCTTAAAATTATTTTAATTTTCAGTAAACATTTTGACTTGTGGCTTTTCTCAAAGTACTGTTTGTTGGTTTGTTGTTAAGTTGTAATAAACTTAAAATTATAATCGACTGGTTACAAAAAACCTGACTTTTGATTTTTCTTTGCAGATCATGTTCAAAATGAAGAAAACTATGCACAAGTACTAGATAAATTCGGAAGTAATTTTTTAAGTCGGGATAATCCAGACCTTGGCACAGCTTTTGTAAAATTTTCCACACTTACTAAAGAATTATCAACATTGTTGAAGAATCTGGTGAGGAGTTTCAAACTTTCTTAGCTTTTAACTTGTTTCAAAATAAAGTCTAATACAAGAACTGTGTGATCATGATGACTAAGGATAATTTTTGAGATGCTTTCAGTTTTTTTCAAAAGCAAAACCAACAATTTCTGCAGAGAGGATCTCTAAAGGGTGTTATTACACACTCTGTGTTTGGTTGCTAATTGGCAGTTAGAAAGGTAAATATAAATGTTGAGACATGCCTTGAGTCATCATTCGCAGGTGATTGATGGTGATAAATACCTCATGGACTTTGATTTTAAATCATCCCTTAACCTGAAGTCTTTCTAGTTAAAAATAAAATATCATTAGTTATGGCTGTTTTGTTTGACCAGAAAAGGAGAAACATCCACTTTTTGGAAGAAAAATAACAATTTGAGCATGTTTAAATGGTGTTAACAGTCTGCTCTCCCTGTGATATAGAAAGCATCCATTGCTTAAGTATGAGGTTTTTGAAGGTGGTTTAAAGGTTTGTCTCATTTAAAGTTTGTCTTAGGCCTTTTATTTCTAAAAGCTGCATAATAAAACTACATTCATAGCAAATATCTTTGAACAGTGAAAGTAGTGAAGCCACATTTCTTGTGCAATCGTTTTTCATGGGCTTTGTAGCTGTTATATTGAGAAAGTAATTTCTTCTGTTTTACATTTTTCTTATAGCTGGGCTTATTTCCAAGCTTTTTGGTGTGTATAGTACAAGTGATATTACAGACTTGTCTTCTTATAGTCCCCAACACAACCATAACTGCTGTAGATCACACCAAAGGTCCCTGTAGCAAGGTTCTCTGGCTTTGACAGTTGCCCAAGGCTGAGTCTTCTGCTTTCATCTGTAGAGATTTCTGTTACTTTAATTTAAATTTAAATTTAGCACACAATTAAAAGTGATTATTTTAAAATGTGAATTAAAGTGCAGTTTAAGGACAGTTTGGGAGTAGAACTCAAATTTTTTGCAAGCTTTCTGGACTTTGTCATTCCTAGCAGGGCATCCACAGACATTTTTAACCTATTTCAGATAGCAAACAAGATGTCAGGGTTTATTTATTTAAAATAGTTCTGATCAGGAGGAAAAGGAACTTTTAATTTAAGAAGCCGCACTTATTCAGAACAACATTATACTATTTCAGCTAGATTATGAATCATTATCTACCCAAATTCTTGTTGACAGGATTTGAGATAGTGTTCACTAATTTACTTCATTCAGCACTCTCAAATAGACAACAAACTTATTTTATTGCCTCGGCATTTTAAAACCATTTCTTTTTCTCCTTTTTTTCTCCCCAAGGTAGAAAATTCTGCTTTGTTGTTTTTAAGCATAATTTTGTTTAATAAGATTACACTGAAAGAAAAAAAGATGTTTATATCAAAATAGAAGTTGAGGTCCATTGAAAGAGCAGTTGGGAGGAGGACTCTGTTATGTCACTGATAGAGCCCCAAAGTAGGTCCTGACCCTTATGTTGATAAAATTAATTGGAAAAATGGCAGGAGTTAAGATGAGTGACAAGATAATAGGTTTTGGTTTTGTTTTTTGTGTTTTTTTGTTTTGTTTTTTGTTTTTGTTTTGTTTGTTTGTTTGTTTTTGTTGTTGTCGTTGTTTTTTGATTTGTTTTTGTTGTTTTTGTTGTTGTTTTTTGTTTGTTTGGTTTGGTTTTGGTTTTTTTTTTTTTGTTTGTTTGTTTTTTACCTAGAAGAGATTGTTGATATCTTATTTAATAAAGGTACAATAAAATAATGAATGGTCTTCAAAGACACAAAGATGAACGAGGACTAGAGCTACACAGTAGACAATGAAAAAAATGCTTAACAAATTTGGCTCCTTTTTGTTCCATCTTTGAACTTCCATTATGATTCATTAAAATTTTCATATGAGTTTGGATATTGTGGGTATATCATGAGAAGGAGGGTACAAAATAACTTACTTTCTTTTTCATCAATTATGGAGTGACTACTTTTAGAGTGATACTTACTTACTATGAAGTAAAACCAGCAACTTTAATTACATACACAACTTTTGGAAAGCATAATTTTGAAATGATTACTCAGCAAACAAGGTCAAGAATAAAAGCATTTCCATTAGTCATTTTAACAAGGCTAAATAATTTGCTGTGCAGTTTCTACTGTTAACTGTTGATGTTATCATTAAATATAATATCTGAAACGTCTAATCTATGAATATAATAGTTCAGTTGTTGAATCATTGTTATTAATATTATCTTACAAGAAGGACACATAATGACCCTTCAGGAAGATTTTACAAAAGTAAAACATTGGGATTGGCCATTGCCAGCCCTGGTCTATGTTTTCAGCAGACTCTGAGTGTCCCACCAGAATCAGTTTGTTTTTTTTTTTTTTTACTTCTACCTCCTTGGCCATTTCACGTTTCATTCTTTATGCAGTAATTCATTATAATAGTGCATTTAAGAGGTGTATCAAGACCTATGTATATGGAAATGAGTGTGTCATTATCTTTACATTGATCTAGATGAGGTTTTGGCAGAATATTTGTAGCACTTTCAGATTATTTCTTTTGAAAATTTGCATCATTCTTGCCTTTTTCCAAGTGTTTAAAGCCTGTTTTTCTTTACCTCTCTTTCCTGTAGATGTCCTCAGCTAATCTTTGCAGGCAAATTATCTTTTGTTCACAACCCTTACTAGATTCTCATATGTGTTTCCGTGTGTTAAGGGTTTTTTTCCCTTTATTTTGTTCTATACATGAGACAGCTTTGCTTTATCAGATTGTTTCCAGTTCATTTGGGCTACTGTTTTTTCAAGTTTTCAATGATGTAATAAATTATTCTAAATCCTTACTGTATTGGAGTAATATACTGCTATTTATCTTCAGGTTTTTTGTTTTTTTTCTATAGCTGACATACTCGCTAACTACTGTTCAGTCATTTCAACCTAAGGATTAATGGCTTGAGTTGGTTATCCTTAATGAATACACCTAAAAAAATTTTAAAAGGCAACATAGTATGTGGGGAGTTTGAGTGGAACACTAGATCTGGAGAACCTGTTTGGTTGTTTTGATATTCTTGTCGATAATCAAATAGGCTTGAACTCAGTGGGGTGAAATTTAAACTCATGAGAGTTTAAGGAGATGTCAGATGTGCACAATGGACAAGGAAAGGAACAGTGTTTCCCAAAAGGGGCAATATTCAAAGAGCTGGTGCCCCTGTTCATTCCTTCTGTTCATGGCTGAATTAACACGTGCTTTGTGGGTTCCCTGCCTGTGGCACAGCAGGTCCTTCTTACTCAGGAGGCTATAAACAAATTTGTACCCAAATGTTTGCTTCAAGAGGATGAATATTGCCTTGAAGTGCTTTCAGAACTTTGCTTGTGTGCTATTTGTAAAATTCTGGGTTTATGTCACCTTGTTCAAGTAAACATTAATTATAATATTTCTATGTCTCATGCAAGTGTTTATTAATTCTTCCCAGACTTGAATTTACTATGAATTTAGAAATGTGAGGTGATTGCAACTTGATTAGTGAAATTCAAAAGCTTGTTGGCAGTAGTTTGATAAGATCATAATAAATCCTTTTGAATGATAATGTTTTTGTTTTTAGCTCCAGGGTTTAAGCCACAATGTTATTTTCACTTTGGATTCTCTCTTGAAAGGAGACTTAAAAGGTGTTAAAGGGGTAAGTGTTGCAAACTACATTTTTGTTTCATATTCATCTATCTAGAGACTGTTTTCCTTTCAGTCATGAGAATGTTTCTTATGTTGGCATTTATTAATATTCTGTATTTAGTATAAAGAATAAATTTGCCGTGACTGTAGTAAAATCTTGAAAATTTCATTGTAAATTGCTGTGTTAGTGAGCACAGGAAAGCAATACTTTACAAGATTCAAACTCAATTTTTTTCCAACTGCTGTCTGAAAAGTTTTGACGAAAACAATATTTTTGTTGCTATTTATTACTTGATAACTACAAAGAAAAAGTTCTAACAATGTTCTAAGACAATTTTCTATTTCCTAAGGACCTCAAAAAGCCTTTTGACAAAGCCTGGAAAGATTATGAAACCAAATTGTAAGTACTTGTCTCCCACTTGGCTTTGTTTTTTGTGATGTTGGGATTTTTAAAATAAATTATTATTATTAGTACTATTAGCATTATTAGTACTGTTATTGTTATTATTAAGATATAGTTATTTATTATTTTCCCCAAGTAACACACAATCTAGAGAACAGAGTTGAAGGAAGGGCAGTTTCATGTCTCAATAGCTTCTGGAGGCTTAAAATATACAGGATTTGGTAGAGGAGCTAATCTTCAGAATGTCTTCTTTGATACTTCTTAATTATTATTTTTTCCCTAAATAATGCTAGATCACATTTTAGCAGAAGGAATTCTCTGCAATGTTTTCTAATTAAAATTTCAGTACAAAGATTGAAAAGGAGAAAAGAGAACATGCAAAACAGCATGGGATGATAAGAACTGAGATAACAGGAGCTGAGATTGCAGAGGAAATGGAGAAGGAGAGGCGGCTATTTCAGCTCCAGATGTGTGAAGTAAGAAGCAAATTTCAGTTTCTAATTGCAACACCGTAACTTATTATTAACAGACTTTGTGGGTCTTACTTGAAGGTGGTGAAATCTTTGTCGTTTGGGGGTGGAGGGAGGAAATTATTTTAATGTCACACAGTGCAACAATATAAAGATAATTATTTTAGCAATTCTTGTAGAAAACTTGGCTTCTTTTTGTTTTGCTCCTTTTCCTTGTTTTTAGATTATTGTGGGGAGGTTGTTGGGCTAAAAATACACTGTGGAAATATTTCTTATTTCAACAGGTTTATAGTTTAGCAGTATTTTGATATCTTTCTTCCAATATGCTCTCTGAAGCCTTCTAAAATTTCTAATAAAGTGATAAATGTTAGTTCCATAAAGCTGATTTTTAATATTAGTAGTTATTTTTATTACATTTTAGTGGTGATTACTTTAAATTGCAGTACAATGTTTGTACTTTCAGAATATTTCAGTAATGACTATAGTAGCATTAAAAAAGGGAAATCTTTAGACAATTGTAAAGGATGAAACTTTTTTCTTGAATTTTCATTATGTTTTGGGGTGTTTAAATTTTATGGAGTGGCCAGATAAACTGTTACCCATTTTAAAGTTTGTTTAGCAGTGGTGGACTGGTGTTTTATGGGTCAGCACCCAAGTTAAACACAGAGTTTAATTAATTAAGCAAATGATGTTTTATTGTTTGAAAATCGTTGAAGGTTGTGATACATGATTATCAACATGTTTTCCATTGTCTATACAGTATCTCATTAAGGTTAATGAAATCAAGACAAAAAAGGGTGTGGACCTTCTGCAGAACCTTATTAAATATTACCATGCACAATGCAAGTAAGTGCTGCAATGCTTTAAGCTTTAGTTACAATTTTCTTGTTTGCACAAGATTTTGTTTCCCTTTGTTTGAAAGTATCAGGGCTTTGCCAGGTGTCTGAATCTTCCTCTTCTGAGGCTGTCGACTTCCAGAAGAGTCTGAGAACGAGTTTGTGGGGCAGGGCAGTGATGGAGAAAGAGGCCGAAGGAAAACCTTGCCTGTTGCATACAAAAATTAATTTTATTTCCTGAGGCATAGATCTAGAATGCATTTCTATAAATATCTTGTTTATTCTAATTAATAGTTTTTTTAGTCTTTATGTAAATTTTAAAACCACTGTAAAAGCCATCAATTTCTTTGGATTTCCTTGAGGTGAAACTGGTGAGATGCAACCTTGTCATCGTTAGAACCACAAATGCAAACACACAGGAACTTAAGTTAAATACAGAAAAAATATTTTAGAAATTACTGCAGGAGAAACATGTTGGCTATAGTCTATCTTAATCTGATATTTGTTAGAGTCACAATGGTGTGTCTCCACTGTTGAAAGATACTGTACTTTAAACTACTAGGAAGGGTTTTTTTTGTTGGGGTTTTTACTTGTTTAATTATTTTGTTTAGTTTTGAACATGGAAGAAGCAGGATATGTTTTATTGGTTTGCTGTTTTTCTCCACAAGACAATCTACTTTGTGTTATGAACTCTATATATTCCTGATAAATCAAAGGTATTTTTCATTTCAGTTTCTTTCAAGATGGCTTGAAAACAGCTGATAAACTTAAACAATATATTGAAAAGTTGGCTGCTGACTTATATAATGTAAGTTTACTTACAAGTAGCTTTACATCTGAAAATGATTTTTTTTTAAAATATAAGTACATTTTAAATATAACTACAAGGATCGGTATTTCATTTGCATCTTATAAATTAAAAGTGTGTTACTCGAAACTGAATATAGCTAGATGAAGAAAAAACATTGACAGTTAAACTTCATATGCAATTTTTAGAGCTATTAGTAAAAGTAGCTTTCATTCTACAATTAATTCATTAAGATAAAACTACTTTTAAGTGTGATTATTGGAATCATCTTATGTTATTAACATTAATTTTACTACCATTTTTGCTTTCGAACCAAACTACTTAATGATAACACCAAGGTTTTAAAATTAATTAATCTGTGATGTTCATTGAAGAAAAGTAATATAATGGAATCAAAGATCACTTGTCACCCAAGTGTTTTTGTATTCTATAATCAGAATTACAGTAATCCCATTTGCTATTGTCATTTTTTGCTAAATTAAACTGTACTTTCATTCCTTAAGTAATCTGTCAAATTTATTGCAGTTATTTTAATATTTCAGAGGATAATTTAGTTGCATTAGATATAGCAAGTCATTACAATAACAAACAGTGCATGTCAAGTTGTACATTCATTTTAAATTGCTTTTCAAGCAGTAAATGCATAGAAGGTGAAGGTATAAGAATGGACTGGTCCATAAAATAAACTCAACTATTACAAAAACCACAAAATAATTGAGCTAGTTGTTCAGTACAGCTGAAATGGTATATCGAAATGCATAAAACATTAAAATTAAAGGTGCATCCATCAAGCATATAATGGCAATCTCTTTCTACAGATAAAGCAGACACAAGATGAAGAAAAGAAACAACTTACAGCTCTTCGAGATTTGATAAAATCTTCTCTGCAGCTTGATCAGAAGGAGGTAAATAATTTAGACATGTTATTCTTGGACATAATGTAAATTTGTGAATTTTATATTCAGAAATTGGTTTAATGTTAAATTTGTGTAGTTATTGGCTCAAAAGAGTTGGACTTTGGACGTTATGGCAAAACTAATATTTACAATGTTCAACTACATATCAAAAAACAATGTTTTTACATCCATTTTCTGTTTCCATTTATGTACGAAAAGAAACTATTTTCTTTTTTATGTACTTTCTTAATGTACTGTAAGAAGAGTTGTAATGCGTCAGATAAATAATTCATCTACTCCAGCATCCTGTCCTTGACTATAAGGGAATGATTGTTCAGGGGAAAAAATGAAGAGAAGGGTTGCACACTTCCATCTTGTGTTCTGCTATCCTCCAGCCAGTTTGTGTTCAGGATTTTCCTGACCCAGGTGATCCCAAGGCAGAATGAGAGCCAGAGACTTGCCTATAGCTCTGGTTTGCACATTAGAGTTCAACTGCTAACTCACATGGATTTTATGCTGTTGTTCTCCTTTCCAAACTCCTTTTGCTAATAGTATACAGTAAGGAAGAAAATTTGTTTGCTATTCAGACAGCAGGGGCTGAGACAGTGTGGTTAAAAAGTAAAATCCGTCATTAAATGCACTGGTATCTGGTATCCACTGCAAAAGTGGAGGGAAGCACATGTGATGTCCATTGCAGATATTCTGGAATATTTCTTGAACTAGAAGGTAACATAATAACACACATCACACATCAGCTTTTACCTGAGATAATACTGTGACTTTTCAAAATCATACTTCCTGAGAGAAATACTGAATATCCCATGGTGACAGTGGCTGTTGGGAGGGTCAGTGTAGCTTTCCTTCAGGAAGTTTGCTTATCCTCTCTTCAGTTTTCTTTTAGGTATATAAGACATTCATATTTACCAGGTGTCTGTTATTAAATATGAATTATGGCTAAACATAAGACAGATGCCATTCTGCTGAATATATATGATCATCCAAGTATATGATTAACAGTATTGCTAATATCATATATACATAAAAACATAATTTACAACCAGGTCACTGTGTTAGCCAAGTTTCTGATGCCAGTTAATAGTGGGTGTTGAGAGTAAAATGCAGGGCAGTAAACTCTGATACTTCCCCAGAATACCCTCTCATTAGTAGCTTGACTGCCTTGGAAGTCTTTGAATTTGTGCAGCTGCTTTTTGAAGAAATGTAAACCCATCAGCTTATGTTACAGCTATGCTTTTCCCACCATGGCTGCATGTTGTGTGGAAAAATCTTTCCCTTTTTATTTATTTTGAGCTTTTAGATCTGCGTACCCCATTAAGGATCTGAGTGTGTGTGAATTAATGATATCCTCACTAGATACTTTTTTGATATTTTTTTCTATTTTTCTATATAAAACCTTACATTGACTTGCTTTTTGGCCAGAGG
This sequence comes from Rhabdornis inornatus, assembly GCA_013397075.1. NCBI lineage: Eukaryota > Metazoa > Chordata > Aves > Passeriformes > Rhabdornithidae > Rhabdornis > Rhabdornis inornatus. Next base: position 79,605 of record VWZS01007389.1, on the reverse strand, counting down.
AGGTGTGTAAGTTTAATCATTTGTAAAGCTATAACTATATCATCTTGTTTCTGAATCTTCATGGTAAGCTCACAGTATCTTATTCTTCCTCTATGCATCACTTGGCATTTTTATATGCTGATCTTCACCTGTCGTTTGTTGTCAAGCTACTCACTATTGTTGAGCTTCTGAGAAATTCTTCAGTCAGCCTTTCTTGAGTATCCTGAATAATTTAATAACATGTAACAAAATTTGACAGTTTACTGTTCACCCTTTTCGATATTGCTTGTGTTAGACACAACGTGCTGGTGCAGCTTCCTCTGAAACTCATTTGGCTGTTTCATGCTTCGAACCTATTCTCTCACCTGAGGACTTTTCCTCTCGTCCTGTGACAATGTAATTCTTTCCCTTTCATTAGGAAGAATAAGTGCAGGTACACTGCATCAGTCATCATTCACTTACTGATTCTTCCAGGGAACTCCAGGAAATTTTTGTACACAACCTGTCTGTTCAAAAGCTGCCTTGAGTTTCAGGTGTATGTAACAATAAATATACTCTTCAAAGTAGTTTTCATTCATGTCCCTTCTGTGGTGTGAAGCTAAAAAATCTTTACTTTCCTGGAATTCTTCTGAAACTTTTGAAAAATAGGACTTTAGTAACTGGGGCAAGTATTTTCATGGGCTGTCACATAATTTTAGAGATAGGCTATTGTGATTATGGCCACTGTGTGTAGATGTGTGGCTTGAAGTTAATAAATTAACTAATGTGGAATCACAGTTAATAAGGAATGATGGATAAGTAATTCCTTACAGTGATGGGTTGTTTTTTCTTTTGAACGCTTGCTTACGTGTGCTTCTATAACATAGGTGTACATCATACAGCAGACAAACCTTGGCCAGGAGGCTGTCCCTCTTCCTGCATCTCTAATCCCATCATTCTGAAGGGCAACACAGCCTTACAACACACTCTACATGTTTTTAGAATTTATTTCATGGCACATATGCTGACAGGAGTACCACAGAGCACCTTTGAATAGATCCCAATTTACTGTAAAAGCTGCCAGCTTTTTCTAGTGCTGAGTTTTCCCTCATACTTTACAGTCTTTCCTGATTCTCAGTTCGGTATTTTTTTCCCTTCCATCTCCAATCTGCAGATGGACTTACCAGATCTCTTCCATAACATTTGTAGAGCTTTCCATACAGGCATTATATTTGTCACCTCCCTGTTATCTAAATCACTCTGAACATAATTCCTGCTCATTCTTCATCAAGAATTGATTCCCAACATACAGAGCAACAAGACTTGCTCTCCTCTCATGTACATTTTATTCCACAAGCTGATTATTTGAGAAGCAAAGAAAAACATCTCCTCCTCTCCTGGATGCTGCATATGTTGTTGAGTTCCTGCTTCCTGACAATCAGTCAGTTCTTGGAAATAAAGTAGGACAAATGGGTGGATGTTCTTCAGAAATGTATTGTGCGTTCATGGCTGCATATGCTACAATCCATACAAATCAAGTTTCAAAATTGCCCATAGATTATTGTGAGGCAGAGTAACAAGTGAATTATAATGTTTGGATTTTTGGTTACCTATTTCCTGGATGTATAGTAGAAATATTGTGTTTTAGTGAAAAGAAACCTTGTGGGTGAGCTGTGGATGAGAGTCCATGGTGATGCAGAGTCCCCAGGCAGGTGCAAAGGAGAGCTGCTTTATTGTGAAAACCAGGTCTTTTCTAAGCAGTTAAGCCCATTATCAGTTACATAGTTTTAAATCATAGCAAACATAATTCAACCAACCACCATACACCACGATGTGAATGCATGATGGTTACACGACTTGTTTTTCTACCTCTAATTCAGCTGAGTCTCTTTCTCATAGTCCTTTTCTGCTTAACCAAAGTAGCAGGCCTGAGCCATGCTTTTACAAGGCCTTCCTTTTGTCAAATACAGAAGTAAAGTAAAATATAAATGTGAAGTCAAATTTTGAAACTTAAATACATGTTGAAATAAAGTAGCTTCACAGGCGTCACCAAAATATACTGTGCAACTGTTCTCACTGTAATTACAGTGTGGACAAATTCTAGGACTCTAGAAAAACTCTCTGTGTATATATGTATAATATATGTATATAAAGTTATAAAAATAAAAATGTTTGTTTTGAAGAGAATTGAAGTTGTGTCTTAGAAGAAAAAGGAGCAGTATTGTGATTCTCAGGTATCCAGACAAAGCACAGGAGCAAGATAGAGAAAGGCTGTGATGAAAAAATCTGCTTTTTTTGATAAAATAGCTGTTTGATCACATTGATGTTCAAGTTTCTCTTTCAAAATCAACATGAGGACTTTCAGTCATGAGATTCTGCTACATGACATGAGTCAGAGTGTAATGATGCTGGCAGAAATTGAGGAGCTTGATAAAATAATGTGTTACTTAGGTATTCAGTGTTTAATCCTGAAGCAGCATGTCAGGATTCATTACTCCTTGGTTAAGAGGCAGCAAAGCCTGCCATGGTCTGAGTTTTCACCAGTCAGCCTCCATCACTGCGTACATCCAAATCTTCAAGTACATAAAGCTGGACTTTATTATTGTGACAGATGGCCTGGTGGATTATGATTAAGTATATATTTTCCAACTTATATTAGTGCATTATAATCTCATAGCTGGAAAATTGATGGATTAACGGAATTATTGAAGAACATGAAATGTATGGGATTTTTTTCCAGTGGATTTGTCAAGAATCAGAAGTACTCCTACCAAACATTGCTTTGGCAGAGGAGCAGTTTGAAATAATAAAATTGAGGCCCTGATATTTAAAAGTTTATTTGACTGAGAGAAGGAAATTGAAGCTAGTGATTCCTGTCCAAATTGCAAATTCTACCACCTTTAACCTCTTTAGAGCTGCTATGAGATAAGTGACACATCCCGACGTTTTCGAGGTCTCATGATTCAACTCCTGTTTCACTATTGCACTTGTTCAAGGTGTTTATTTAGCATTATGGGCATCTATAATGACCTTACACATCTCTGTGACATACCTGTCCTTTCATCAGTAAAAAAAAAATATTACTGTAATCCCTGCAATTACCTGGAGAAGCACATCTTGACCATGGTTGAATCTGGGGCAGTGCAGCAGTGCTGGGGCTGCAGCTTCATGGCAGGAAGCACCATTGACACTGGCTCTGTTACATGCAGTGTCTCTTGTGGTCACTGTGGTGCTGTCCTCATGTCAAGTTGGGGCAGATTCTGTTACCTTGTGCAAGAATTATCTCGTTTTGGAAAACCGTTCTGGTTTATAGCTTTTGGAGAAAGTATTTTAATGATTACTAGTGTACTTTTAGTGTGTAAAGCATCTGATCTTATATGTTGCAAAATCCTCATATCCTAAAAAGCTTAAATTATAAAAGAAAACAGGCCTTTAATGCAGGCTTTTGTTCCCTATTTCTGTCTATTAATTATTGCTGTAAATGTAACTTAACAGCATTAAGTTGAATGTAGCTAATTTTGGAATCATGTTTTGTGTCTGTTTTGTTAATTATTTCTTTACATTTTGACTTATTTCCCCGAATCTCCATCTCATGTACTACTTGCAACAGGAACTGTATCTTATGTTCTTTGCTATGCTAATACCAGCAGGACCCTAATTCCAGTAGGGATTTGAAATTTGCTTTTAACAAATGAACTGCAGATTGTGGTGGTGTGAGCACTGCTGGCACACCCAGCTTGCAGGAGCCTTTGTGCTGCTTCCAGCCACAGCCACCAGTTTTACCAAAGCTCTTCTCTAAACTCTGTGGCCAACTTGTTGCAAAATGAAAAACAGTTGTAAGTGCCCTGGATAAACCATGAGGGAGTAATCTTCAATATATACTGGTTGTGGTAGTAAGAAACTCTGCTTAGAGAGGAAGGGTTATTGACATGGAAGTAATTGAGCTTCCCATTCTTTTGTTTTTTGGGATTTTTTTTTGGTGAGATGTTGTCGAATGTTTTGCAGGTTATTGTTTCCCGGTTATATTTAACAACAAATTGATGTCCCCTTAATTATAGCTTTTTGCATACACTTGCAAAAATTAAAAGTTCGCTTTGGGCCTGATCTCTCTCAATAGAAATTCAGAATTAGCTCCTGTGGTGGAAGATATACTATCATTTTAGGCAATTTAAAGATTACAAAGTTTGGAAGATGTATTAAAATTTGATCCTGCAGTCATCTTAGTTGTTTTGTGAAGCCAATGTCCTATATGCCAGGTTGCTTAGAATTTTGTTAACAATATTTTGTTACTGGATGAGACAAAATACCAATATGCCTAAAAAAATAGTTCTTGCCTTCTCTCTATTAGTGTCTTTAGAAAGGGAAAACATTGTTTTAACAATGGGGGCTATAAAATTTATGTTCAAGGAACATGGTTTTTAAATGAATAATAATTCTTGTTTTAAATTATTTGCTTTCTCTTTCCTCTGTTGCTTTTGCCTTTCGCGATCGAAGTCTAGGAGAGTAAGTCAATACTTTAATGAATTTGGGGGATTTTTTTTCTGATATGCTTGTAACAAGTTAATCCATTGCACTTAATTGTTTCACTAGATCAGGTCAAAAGTTATTTCAGCTGACTTCATTCACTAAAACTCATGAATTATACATTTTTTATTTGGAAAAAAACTGATTATTAGCATTTGTCTTTCTTTATATATATGTTCCTATATATATGCATGCTATATTCTGTTGTTTTCTTTTACCTTTTGCTTATAAGATGGTGCAGTATTAAATATCTATATTCTAAAAGTCTTTGTTTTGAGATGCGTATTTGCATCAAAGGCCTAATGTATTAGTTAAACCTTGAACATGCATCTAGTTCAAGATCATGTGGTGTAAAAGCAAGCTCTCCTATGAATGTAAAACATGCAGTAGGAGTTCTCCTTTTCTAATCTTTATGAATTTCTGATGTTGTAGACAAGAAAAAATAAAATAGACTTAAAGGTGAGGAAAGTTTACTGTGCACATCAGGAGAATGTTAAATATTGTGTTTCCCTTTTTCAGGATTCACAGAGCAGGCAAGGAGGATACAGTATGCATCAGCTTCAGGGGAATAAGGAATATGGCAGTGAGAAGAAAGGTTATCTTTTAAAGAAGAGTGATGGGTATGTTCTGGTAGCACATAATAGTGAAATCTACTACCTATACTCAGGCTCTAATTTTAATTGTTTTCTACTGTGGCGGCTTCACTCATATTCTCTAATGCATGTGCCACAAGTGCTTGTGAGTTCCAAAGTTCAATCATGAACACAGAACTGAATTTAATACAGCAAATATAAAAAGCATGACAAGCATAAAAAAATAGTCATAGTTAAAAGAAAGCTTTTGTCTTTATAACTCTCTAAGATTAAGATTTGTCACAAATCTCCAAGTTTCCTTTGGTGAAGCATTTAGTAAAATTTTGACTGCATCTGTTTGTTTTTTAAAGCTAAGCGTCTCAAAATGACAATGATATTAACGTGTTTTGAAGTCACATCTGTTTACTAAACTTGATACGATATTCTTATGTAGGTTAAGGAAAGTATGGCAAAGAAGGAAATGCACTGTTAAAAATGGAATTCTTACCATCTCACATGCAACGGTAAGTTATTTTTATACCTTTATATGAAAATAATAAATAGCATTATCCTTTCCTGGTGAATCTGTTGCTGCTAATGTGCTATTGCAAAAAGGATGTTACTTCAGCTTCTGACTGTTGAAGTTTTGTGAAACTGTAGCTTATGAAATGAATTTATCAGTAGTTAAAAAAATGGCAAATGTGTTCAACAGACTTCTTGATACTTCAGATGGATTTCCTTGTGAGGATTGTCATGGTATACATGTGAACCATGCAATTTGGGAACTTGAGAAGTACTTGATCTTAGGCTAGAGTCTGACAGCTGAGTGAATGTGTTTAGTATTTTGAATGCTTTCAATTAAAAGTTTGAAATGCTGGGAAGTTTTGATCACAGTGAGTTCTTAGAATCAGGCATATATATCTGAAGGATTTGCCTAGGAATGCTCAGTCAGAGGAAGCACCATGCTGATGGTGAAGGAGGCAGTGCTAAAACTGCCTTGTGGGAGCGTGACATGAACTTGTTGGAAACGAGCCCAGGAGTTGCTGTTGTTAAAGGAGATGGTCCCATTTCCTCACCTCTTTTCTCCCTTTGCCCCAAATTCCACTGACAACCCTCAATTTCTAAAGCTTACTTCCTGTATAAACCCCAAATTCCTCAAAGATACGTTTAATTATCATGTCTTAAGTGACTTAATAATAGCACAGAATATTGGTATTGGTATTTATTCTGAGTTCTGAAACTCCAGATATTCATCTTTCCACTCCCCTTTTAAAGTTTTAGGGCTATCTCTTTGATCTATTTAAAATGGGAGGAAACTTGGAATATGGGCACACTGTAATGAAAAACTGCATTATAGTTTTGCCATTGATGATGAAATGCAATTAAAAAATATTCATATTAGCATATTGCAAATTTAAGTTTTTTTTCTTTTCATCCCTTTCGGATAAAGTGAGGCCACGAAGATTTTAATTTTGTTTCGATTTAGTAATATGTCCATTCTGAGAGACCAAAGCAGACCAAGGGATGCTGTTCTCCAGGTTTTTGAGAGTGGATATGTGTGCATGTCCAAGCTCTAAGTAATATCATACATGCCCACTCCCCAGAAAGGGAAAATAATTCTAAATCAATACATTTTTAAAATAAAATAATTTTTCTTTTTAGTCCAACAGGCAACCAGCTAAACTGAATTTATTGACCTGCCAGGTGAAGCCAAATGCCGAAGATAAGAAGTCCTTTGATCTAATATCACGTATGTAGCAACTTTAGTATCGTCTTGTGTTATGTAGAATTTCTGAAAAGGTCATTGCAAGATGCTTTGAGTAGAACACAAGGCTAGAGCTCAAAGTTCAGATCTGTATCCAGACACATACAGTGTCCCATGAGTGTTCAGAGCCTCTAGTTCTGATGATGAGCAAATGGATATTGAACCTTTCTCTGTGTAGATATGACATAAATGCTTTTTGTTTGTGACAAGCCATGAAATGCAGCGTATGTGCTGCTCCCTAAGTTCAGAGTGATGTTTAACAGCTTACTGGAACATGCATTGGCTGTATCCACCAAGAAAGGGGAAAGACCTTTGGCTTTATCCTCCTTTGCAGTCATTGCTTTCCTTTTTGAGTGCTATTTGAAGGGATGAGGAAGACAAGGAGACCCAATTTCTTTCTCCCTTGTCCTACATTAAAAGCATATTTCTCTTTGTCTGAAAATTGGTAGTGCCTTGTCTTCTCAGCATTAAAGCTCCTGTGGTTCTCCTTCTTCCCATTGTGGTCTTATACAGCAGGTATTTGTATCCGGTACGGTTCTAAAAACTCTTTTGATGAGTCAACATAGTGTTTTCAGACTTTACAAATCAACAAACTGTTCTAACGTTCTATACTGAAAAAGATAATCTAGGAGACCTTTGCTTGTGGAAGATAAAACCACTTCATCTCTTCATCTGTTGGTTAGTAAAAGAATTTTCTTGGCTCAACTGGAGGGAAAAACTATTTAAAAGGAGCAAATTAATTTTGCCCTCTTCTCCTAATTTTGACTTCTGAAAGGGTAAAATTTCATCCATGTGTTTATTTTTCTTTAGTATTACAAAACTTAAGAGTTTTAAAATACATACAGTTGATGTGAATCAAAATTTACAGTTTCATCTTCCTTTTTTTGTTATTTTTTGGAATTGTTATCCATAGCTATGAATAAAGGATTAATGATGCCTTTTAGGAGAAATTTTTCTTGAAAGTTTTAGCTGCCAGATAGGTTTTAGTACCAAATATGTAAACACATTAACTTTTATCATGTGCCAAATGAAAGATGTATTTCTTTATTTCAGATAATAGAACATACCACTTTCAAGCAGAAGATGAACAGGAATACGTAGCGTAAGAATGTTTACATTTTTTCAAGTTTATTTTGCCAATAGAGATGTATAAAATCACACATAACAGTGGAAATAATTTTCTCAGCTATTGCATAAGTAGTTCCTACTGTCTCTTTTTTTCTGCTGTTATGAATCTGTAAATGTAAACTATTTTGTGTCACACTACAAAGCTCTTTTAAAACCTAGTAATGTTAAAACCAAAACTAAACCAAACCCAACTAACCAAAACCCCATGTAGATTGTGTATCCCCTCAGTGTGGCTTTTGTGAAGTGCTTGGGATGATATTGTAGATGGATTATTAAGATTCAAATGAAATATTTTTAAATTCTTCTCAAATCTTCTCTGTCAACCCTGTTCTGCAGTTACTTCTTTTTCTCTTGATCCTATATTTTCCTTGAAACTAAACATAATAAAGAGATAAGAGATCTCCATATGACACTTAGAAAATATCTACAGGCAGTACATTTTTTCTTCTGTAGGCCTAGAAATAAACAGCAAAGCACATCTCTGAGATCTGTGTACTTTAGAATCCGGGAACTTGCTTCATTAATGCATGTTTCCAATTACATTATTTCCTTTTAAACAATTTCCTTCGTGCTGCATCAGAATTATTTCCTGAGAATCATTTACCACTGGTTTTTCCTCCTGTGTCACCAGATCTGTGTTGTGCACATTGTCTAATGCTCAACACCCAAAAGTTCAAGGAATAAAATTACTGCTGAAGAGGACAACAAAGGCTACCTCATTCTTTCCTTAAATATCCACATTCTAGTGGAAGGCAGTGTTGCTCCTTGTGTATTTTAAAGGTACAGGGAATATTTGTAGGGGTGTTTGACTTGTTTGGTAGTATTAGGTGGCAGTGGCATTGACAGCTCAGCCTTGGGAATTATGGGTGAAATCAAAGGGCTGGAGAATTCTTTGTTGTACAGCTATTTCCCTCTGGGCTTCCACAGTTTTATGTTGGCTCTTACAGCACAAAACTGACTTGCTAGTCATGATTACTGCATTCATCCTGAAACTCAATTATTCCAGTAATTTTCTTAGTCAAGAAGAAAATACTGTTATTTCTTATGAGTCATAAGTTTTTGGTACTCTGCCATAAATTAATTTTTACTGCATTAGTTGGTTTAACAGGTGGTTTGTTTGGAGTATTTTGTCTTAACACATGAGCAAGGTAGGGGAAGAATAAATTAGCACTATCCTTTTTTTGAGAGGCAGATTAGTTAATTTAGTTTAGCAGGCTGCCTGTTGGACTGTTTTGAAATTCCAGGCTGGTTTTTTTTCCTATTAGAACCACTGAAATTTTGTCTATCACTCTAAAGTCAAATGGTTGAGAAAATTACTTGCTTTGGAATATAGAATCCTATAATATCTCAAGTTGGAAGGGACCCTTAAGGATCAACTGAGTCAACTCCCTCCTCCTCCCACAACTGCCTACAACTAAATCATGTGACTAAGGATATTGTCCAGATGCTCTTTTAACACTCACAGGGTTGATATCCTGGCCATTTCCCTGGGGAGCCTGTCCAGTGGCCAACCACCCTCTCAGTGAAGGTCCTTTCCTTGGTGTCCCGTTTGAACTTCCCCTGATGCAGCTTGATTCCATCTCCTCCTGTCCTGTCTCTGGTCACCAGAGAGAGGAGTTCAGCACCTCCCCTTCTGCTGCTCCCCTCAAGGAACCAGAATTAGTGTAATTGTGCTGGTGAGAAACTGCAGTACAACCAAATGTTCTGTTTTTCTTGTGCAGCCACTGAGTGGGCCCTGAAAACCTTTATTATCTAAGGTGTCATGGGAACAGCACCCCTTGGACTTCCAACTTCAGTGATTTAAGAGTGTTCTTCAGGAATTACTTGATGTAACTCCTCAGTTAGAGTTCTCATCCTCTTGTTTCAATTTCCTTCTGACTGGTATAGGTGTGCCTCTCTCTTGAGCCTTTCCTCTTGTGTTTTGTCCACACAGTTTTAGTGCTGCCTTTGTTCTGTCCTTTTTACTTTGTGAACCAGTTGAAAATGTGTAAATAGATTTTCAGATCACCTTTCTTATAGACTCACATCTAAATAGAGAAAAAAGCAAGATGTATTTCTTTTTATTCTAGTTTAACTGGTCCTGCATACATTCTCCTAGTAATCATTTTACACTGCTTCCATAAACTAAGCTCCTCAAACTAAATAATAATAATTTTTACAAGGAGGTTTTTAAGAAACATACATACAAAGCACTGAAGCCTACTTTCTGTTACAGGTTTATTACTGCTTCCCCTGAAACATTTCCTTCAGGCCAGTGCCTTTCTTGATTTTTATCCAGGCAGCTGTTTGTTGGCCTTTCATTACTGATTGACAATCCTTAAGTTCTCAATGGACTGTTAGTTTCTCTAGTAGATAAAGTGCAGTTGTTAGGGGGAAGTGGGGTGTGGGTAGTGTGTTTCTGTATGTGCATGTAAATATATATTTATGTGTAGATATAGGAAAAGTAACCTGATTTTTTGAACAAATACAATAAAGGTTACTTTCTGGGGGGTTTTTTGGGTTTTTTTGGTTTTTTGTTGCTGTTTTTCTTTTTATGGGTTTTGTTTGTTTGTTTTCTTTGGGGTTTTTTGGTTTTTTTTGGGGGGGGTTGGGTTTTTTTGTTTGCTTTTTGGGGGTTGTTTTTGGGTTTGTTGGGGGGTTTTTTTTGGTTTTTTTTTTGTTTTTTTTTTTATTTTTTTGGGTTTTGGTTTTTTTTTTTTTTTTTTTTTGTTTGTTTGTTTGTTTTTGGTTTTTTGTTGTTTTTTTTGTTGTTGTTGTTTTTTTGTTTTTTGTTTCTTTAATAATTGTGGATAGGGCCAAACATACTCTAGTGATGAGCTTTGGGCTCTTTTCTACTGTTTTTGAAGGTCAGGACCATATCCATACCTACAGGAAATGTCTGGATTATAAAAAGCCCCCTAGATTTAGAAAGTTTTCTATGAAGAAACAGACATTTAACTTCAGTCTAGTTTCTAACAGCAGTCTTCAGACATTTTTCACCTTGAAAAGACTAAGTTTGAAGGCATTGATACTATCTGATGCTGCTTCCATACCAAAAATTTATATATCAATATTTGAAAAATATTCTGTTATTCTTGTCTGATTATGCATTTACCTGGAAACAACAGTGTTGCAATAGTGATTGTCAGAAGAGACAGTTAAATTTTTACTACAAAATTAGACTTAGAACTATTAGACTGGTTGTTATTCTTGGGGGAGGGTTTTTTACTGCCTTGAAAATACTGAAGCAAAATAAGAGAAATGTGAGTGAAGTCTGGTCCATGCAAGATTAATGAACTCCTCCTCTTTCCTGAGGGCACCTAGGATGCCAGGTTTTTGTTTAGCCTTGTTCTTCAAAACTGTGAATCTCCAGCAAACAAATGCCTTAAAGGATGATAAGAAAATGCTGATATTCAGAAAAACAAGTTTAACAGATGATTGGACTACCTATTTATTGTGTTAGGTAGAATAATATCGTAGACTAGTTTAGGTTGGAAAAGACCTTTAATATCATTTAGTCCAACCGTTAATCAAACACTGCCAAGCCCACAACTAAATCATGTCCCCAAGTACCCCATCCACACATCTTTAAAGCCCTCCAAGGATGGTGGCCCAAATACTTCCCTGGGGAGCCCTTTCCTGTGCTTAAAAACCCGTTTTGTGAAGAATTTTTTCCTAATATCCAATCTAAATGTTTGCTGGGACAACTTGAGGTCACTTCCTCTTGTCCCAAAACAAGAAGACAAAGCAATTCTGTAAGACTTGATTAATTTTTAAATTATTTGGAAGAACACTACAAGGTATTACCAGAAGATTTTTGACTATTCATTTGGCAATACTGGCAGTATTGTGAAATAAAGCAACTACTTGTTTTTTTTTTAATAATGGAAGAACAAAAAAGACAAATACAGATTAGAAAAGAAGACCAGTTAGAATGAGTTTTATAAACTATTAACATTTAATTAACATTCCATATTTACTGACTTGAGTTGTTTATAGTTGTTTATTTTTGAGTGTGCAGCCTGCCAGGAAGGCCTGGTAACCAGCTGGGCACTTGTTGGTAAGCAGCACCAGTCATTCAGAGCACGTCTATGCTTGTGCTTGTCAGGGAAGAGCTGCCACTGTGCTGCCTCCTGCTCTCACACAGTGCCCCAGTGACAGTCCTGGGCAGAGGGTTCTTCTACCTGAGCAAACACAACCAGAATAATGATTACTCTGACAGTTTAGGTACTCGTAATAAGGAAGTCTATATCAAACTAGCAGCTGGCTTAGTTGTGTTGTGTTTGTTTTAATTGCATCTAATAATTTTTTAATTGTTACTGCTAAGTTGATTGTTATTCAAATTCTGTCTTTTTAACAAACGAATCAAATTGTAACTCTTAAAGAAATTGTCAACAAATGTCAGAATAAATGTTGTTTGTCTGAGTTTAATTATTTTACTGTGTTTATTTAATCAAACATTGCCATAATATTAGAAACAAGACACCATTGCCTCGAATTTTTTAATAACATTGAATTTCATCATTAAAATTGCAGAAGAATGCCCTCTAGTGTGGGTTCTTCCCATGTAAGAGAAAGATTAATGTACCTTTATTGTTTTCAGCATGTAAACTTTGGAGCAAATTTGTGCTCAAGACCTTAAATTTCTCTTTTATTTTTAAGGTAGATTTTTCAAAATTTTTAAACCATTTTAAGCACTAGTTCCTAGATTATTTTCTGCACATTAAAATTAAAAAAAAATACATGGATGAAATACATAATACGGAATGCTCATATATTAATTCAGGTTATGAATCTGTGTTCTAAGATTACACACATAAATTTCCCTCTGAAATCCTTTAAAGCTCATCTTTTCATTGTTATTTCAGTGAGAAATTATGAATTTCAGTCTGAAGTTCTCTTAGATTGTTTAGATGACCATAACCATTTCTGCATATTTCAGAAGACTGATGAAAATCCGAATATTGTAAACATGAAATGCATTGAGGACACTGCCAATTTAAAATATTTCTGCATTAAAAAAAATAAAATAGTTGCAGTAGATCAAAAGTCACCTAAAATTATTTTACCTGTGAGGATTTCTTTTTAACTTTCTCTTTTTTCTAAATTAGCAACACTGCATCTGTAATGTGCTTGGTCATTAGTGGAACTGCTTCTCCCTCTTTACTTCCATATGGAGCACAGCAGCTGCTGAGAAGGGGTTTTGTTTGGTTTTAATTAATGCATTATGTGTAAACAACAACTTGCAGAGTGATTGGGAGGGGAGGAAATAGTGTCTGAGACATCATTAGAGAGTCTCGATTTGTTGCGCTCAACTGTTGCTCCTAAAATTTAATGTTGACTGTTGGTATCTTTACCCTCCTGTCATCTATAGCCCCTTGGTTGCCATGGCAGTTGTCATTAATTTGGGATTTACAGTCTAACTCTGACTAGTACACAGAAACTTGTATTTAAAAGGCAAGTAGACATCAACACATTCACCAGGGTGCTTGCTGTTTCCTCTGTGAAGAGAAAGATGCACACTGGAGAAAGTAGGGGTTATCATCTTCTCCAGGAAGGAGACTTTAGGAAGATTTTGGACACCTTTAAAGCAGTTAAATTTACAGGAGTTTAATTGCCCCTTTTCCACAACTTCTGCTTATTTGAGGAACCTAAGGACTTGGCTTTAAAATTGATCACCAAAGGGATGTTAGAATTAAGACTATTTATCTCATTCTTACTTATCTTTTCTCAAATCTTTCCTTTTTGTCTCTGACTTTTCCCTCTCCTCAGTCTCTCCCACAATACAGTCCTTCCCTGTAGTCCCACTAATATTTTGTTCCTGGCAAGATTTTTACAGTTTATAGATTAACATGTATTTGCAAATGCAGATCTTCATTAAGGTCTTTATCTTGTGCTAGATGGATATCAGTATTGACTAACAGCAAAGAAGAAGCATTAAATATGGCATTCCGTGGAGAGCAGAGCACAGGTGAAAACAGTTTAGAGGATCTGACAAAAGCCATTATTGATGACATACAGAGGTTACCCGGAAATGAAGTCTGTTGTGATTGTGGCTCACCAGGTATCTCCATTTGTTCATGTCATCAGCTGCTTGTTGGGAGCAAAGTAATTTCTTTAAAGAAGTGTTTGTAGAGTGCAAACTAATTTTCTAAGTGATTTCTCAGTCTTCAACCTGTTTTTAAAAGAACAAATATGACTTTCCTACTTCAGTTCCGTTTAATTCACTAAAATATTTTTGTGTGTTGTCTGTGCTTACTTCCAGCAGTTCAAGCCCCTCTGGAGTTTGAACTGTTCTTGTTGCACTGTGTCTAGATGCTTGTTGCACTTGAATGGAAGTTGCTTGGCATCACTGATCCTGTGCATGCTACTAAGTAGAAGTGAGTAATATTTAGACAATGATTGTGGAAAAATTGACCTGGCCAGGATCTTGCGCTGAGGCTTTATCTTGGCACGAGACTACTGGAATTGCAGCATCAGAAGTTTTCAAAGGTGGAATAAGTAGTCTTGTGCAAAGAATGAGATCCAGAGTTGAAATCCTATCAGATAATATCTTCAGAAGTACAGAGTTCCAGGTCAGTTATGTGTCACTTAGAGCTTGAGAAGGGGCAGCTGGTCACAGTACAGCTGAGCTGGTTTGGGAGCTGTGTGAGCTGGCAGCTGTTGCAGCTTTCTCATCAAAGGGACATTTCAAGAAGGTGATGCTCATTTGGAACTGAGTAATGTGTATCCTGCTGATGCAGAACTGATCCAAATTTGAAATAGCTAGATAAAATTACAGACTGGGATATAATTGTGTCAAATCCAGAATTGGTTCATTCAATTATTTCATTATGTAAAGCTATAGAAACTTCAGATTACAGTTCTCATTCATCTTCTAATTTGTAGTAAAGTTTTAAGCTTTACCTCTGTACTCCAGCTTGCTGCTTTAAAACTCTTGGCTTAATGCTTCAGCAGTTACTATTTAAGGTCAAAGAAGAGATTAATTTGTGCACAAAGTATGTTTGGAGCTTTTTCTTTTCCTAAAAACTGGTCATGCTTCTTATGTAGGATTTGTAGTATAAAATCTATTCTAATATTACATGCAGATCTCTTCCATGACAGCATTTTTAAAGGGTTTTTTTTCCTGGACTAGCCAGCATTCCTCAAATTTTCTACAACATGCAGCTGTTTTACATACTGGAAAGTGCTGTGATTAATCTTTTATGAAGGAATATTTAAAGTCTAAGAACTAAATATTAAAACTTCAGAGGCTGTCAAATTTAGGAGATCTGTTACTTTTAAAAACGGGAAGTAATTTGTACAGAAAACAAGTACTAGTATGAATGAGTAAGTCTAAATTCAGTGCCTTTGGGACTGTTCCTAAATCTGGAAAACTGCATTCCATTGGTAGCAATTTATCGTTAAATTTGAACTAGAGTTTGGAGAAAAGTATGAAATAGTCTTCATTTATTTTCATTCTTTGAAATGTTAAATAAGGAATCATTTCAGAATACATCTCTTACCACCATTGCAAACCTTTTCTTGGACTTTGATAAAATGCTTGGTTTTTCACTTCTGCAGATCCAACATGGCTATCAACTAATTTGGGCATTTTAACCTGCATTGAGTGTTCTGGAATACACAGAGAAATGGGTGTCCATATTTCTCGAATCCAGTCTTTGGAATTAGACAAATTAGGAACGTCTGAACTCTTGGTAAGTTTCTTTAATTTATATTGGGTTTTTTTAGTCAAATGTTGACATATATATAGGAAGCACCAAAATGTACAGTTTACCACTTACCTTTTTCAGGGAATGTAGTTTTACAGAATTACTCCTTCATATTTCTATAGATATTTTACAGGTGCACAGTTATATATTATGTTACATTATTGATGCTCTTGTCACTTCTCATTTCATGTCCTGAGGTGTTGCAGAATGAGTATTGACATCCATTGTAATTAGTGCCATCAGGATTTTGCCTCTCAATAGCTGATCTTGACCCAAAATCAGTCTAAAAGCTCATGTGATTTAAAACATGAAGCTAATTTGCCTTGGCAAGGGAGAATGACTGTTGCTAATTCTGAAATAAAAGTATTGGAGGAATCTTAATTTGATGAAGTCATGTAGTATTGAAGTTATGAAAGGAATCTGATGCGAGACTACGAAAAAAAAAGAAACAAAAAAAAAAAGGAAAAATAAAAACAAGTCCAAAAGAAACAGCTGCAGTAGTTTTATCTCCCTATCTGTGTTTGGCCTGAGAGAAGACACTTGTTACAGAAACTTTGTATAGGAAAATTAAGAGAAGATGTAAGGCAGATCTGGATCTGGGTATAGGTTCAGAATTACCACTTTCTCTCTTCAGGAAATATTGAGATTTTTTTGGAAAGTTACTATTAGTCTAAATCAAATTTTACTAAGCATGATCTTCAGTAGGCCTGAGCTTGTTTCCCAAAGCAGCTTCCTTATCAGTGTACCAACACCATTTCAGTGTTCCTGCTGCTGGTTCCTCATTCTGGTTTTGTGTTGGAGGCAGATTGTCCTGGAATGCAAATAATTCTGTGACTGTGAAGTCTATTGTACGAGTTCTGGCATAATAAAAGCATTCTTTCTTTCTAATTGCTCCGTATCTGCATTTAATAATTGGGCTTTAATTTTTCAGTCCTGTGTTTTCCATCTTTTATTAATAGTGTGGAAAACGCACATTCATAGTCCTGTTGTTAGGTTACTGTTAGACCCCAAAAGTCCTCACCTTCATTTATTGTTTTTCTTATCACAGCTGGCCAAGAATGTAGGAAATACTAGTTTTAATGATATTATGGAAGGGAATTTACCTAGTCCTTCACCTAAACCCAATCCATCAAGCGATATGTGAGTACCGAATCTTTAAATTCTCTAAGTTTACCTTGGAATATATCTGTGATGTAAAGTGTCTTAAACAGTAACCAAGCCAGGGGAAGGCATGGGTGGCAGAAGACTGGAGGTTTTTATTCCCACTGTGGAGCTTCTTAGAAGTTCAGTCTCCAGTCATATAGTCACATTTTAGCTACCTCAGCTTCCCTGTGTGGAAAATTCTTAGTCGGGGTTTCAAAGTGCATTATTCGACTCTTGGATGGTTTTAAGTTTTGTAGTAAACCCTCAGATGATAAACACAGTGGACTAAATGGCACTAGCTCTGCTTTTCCTTTGGTGTTAGTCCCCACAGTCTGAGTAATTTTTGTGTGTAACAAGAAGACAGGATAAAATTGACAATGTTCCATATCTGGGGCTTGTTTGTAAGAAAGACATGCAGTGTAACAATAAATAACACACTTTTTATCAGATAGTTTTCTTCTTCCCTTCTCAGCTTCCAAGCTAGACAAGGTAATTTTAAATTATAATCATTGACCCATTTTTCTGAAAATTTCTAAAGCAAGCTCTATTTTCACACCCCACAGGACTGCACGTAAAGAATTTATCACTGCTAAATATGTAGATCATAAGTTCTCTAGGAAGACTTGTGCATCTGCAGCAGCTAAACTGAGTGAATTACTTGAGGCTGTCAAATCCAGGGATTTACTTGCACTAATTCAAGTCTATGCAGAGGGGGTAGAGCTAATGGAGCCACTGCTGGAGCCTGGACAGGTAAGCTTATCAGGTGAACAATTACTATTTTAAGTCATGTGTATTTATATAATGCCCAAGATCTGGGTCTGCTACTTTAGATGATAAAACAAAGGAAATAACAGATGGAAATGGTAGGGTTTTTCTTCCTTTCCTTAATGTTGCATCCTTGTGGGAAGGGAAAAGAACACTTTCTCTTTCGTCATCAATTGGTCTAAAGGAGTGTGAAATGGAATAGTGATATCACACACTTGTTTGGTGCCACTATAGTCTGTTGGAAAACACCTGTTCTGCAGTGTGTCTCTTTTAGAAAAGTCCCAAAGAACAGACTTGGTAGCCCAGGGTCACCTGGTAACACATACAGTACCATACCTGCTTTTAAAATAGTGGCTGAAGGAACATATTATTGACTGTCTGCAAGTCTCTGTTTACTGTAGATGACTTCACAGCTTCTGAGGAGATGTTTACAGAAGTACAGTTTCTTTCAACCTGGAAGGTTCTTTTGTGTGTCTGCATATGTGTGTATCAAGTTCTGAGTACTTGACCTTCCTTCTGAAATCAGCAACGGTTTTTGGAAAAATCAGTCCAGGCTGACCTCAATTATCTATGGACAAATGTTAATCATGAGCAAAGTAACAGATAATTGATGCCATGTAACTGGTTGCTCAGCGATGTTTTCTCCCAACCTGGAGATGTCAGAGAAGGTTTTCAACAAGTTATGTGAAAATAGCTAAGTTGGCAAAGGACACAGTGCCTGTCTGTGTTCAGTGAAAGGGATAGGTTCAGTATAGTCTCAGCACTTGAGCTATCACAGAGTGCTTATCATGGAAACACATTACAAATTCTCTGACTGCAAGGTCAGCTTTCTGTATTTGTCATCCACAGCAGTTACCACAGAATTTGCTCCTCAGTCTTCTCAGCTATTACAGGCAGTGATATCTAGAGAGGTATGAGCACCAATTGAAAGATAGTTTGCAGTTAGGACATTTATAGCAGCATTCTCCTCTGTAAATTCTCTGATGTTTAATAAAATAATATTTTTAAATTAGGACTTTAAGTATATATACTGTAATATGATTTTAATTGTCCTTTATGATCAATTGGAGTTAATGAAATCTAAATTTAGATTAACTTTTCATGTAACTTTTAAATGGAATTGGAACAGCATTTCTGTTTCTATTCCAATGCATTAATGCATATGATACATATAGAAAATAAAGTATGATTCAATTCAAGTTCAACAAGGAGAAACACCCCATGCACCACATTAATGCTGGCAACCACTCAGCTCTGCCTAAAGACACCTGGGGGTCCTGATGGGCTCCAAGGTGAACATGGGCCTGCAGGGTGCCCTTGTGGCAGAGGTGACAGTGGCATTCCAGGCAGCAAGGGTCGGTGATCCTTCCCTCCACTCAGTGGTGATGAGGCCACAGCTGCAGTGCTGTGCCCAGATCTGGGCTCCACACAACAGGAGTGACTTGGACATGCTGGAGGAAATGCAGTGAAGGGCCACAAACATGTCTGAGAGTCTGGAGCACCTGGAAGGGCTCAGAGATCTGGGACTGTTCAGCTGGGAGGAGGCTCAGGGGCATCTCATCATTGTATGGAAATGCCTGCGGGGGGGCGGAAAGACAGCGGTGCCCAGTGGTGGGACTAGAGGCAATGGCACAGACTGGAGCACAGGAGGTGCCCTCTGAACATCAGGAAATCTTTTTATATTGTGAAAATGACCAAACAAACACTGGCACTGGTTGCCCAGGAATATGGAGTCTCTCATTGGAGATATTCCAAAGCCATCTGGACATGGTCCTGGGCAACTGTTCCTTGGTGGCCCTGCTTGGGCAGGGAGGTTGGTCTACATGACCTTCACAGGTCCTTTCCGACTTCAACTGTTCTGCAAATTTCCAAGAGTTTTAATGTATGTGGGACTGTGATTTTTGTGATGCTGTTTTTGTAGGAAATAATGTTGTGACTTTGCTTGGTGCTCACCAGGCTGTTGTAAAGCAACAAGTACTGCAAACTTACTCAGTATTCCTTGACAGGATCCCTTTCAGTTACTGGTAGCTAAAATTATTAAAGTCTCCTCAGGGTTGTTCCATCCAGCTGAGAAAAGTGGAAATTTGGTTTAGGAAAGCTGAGATCTCGGGAGATGTAGTGCCATTTCCTTTGAAGTACATGGTGTCTTTTAGAGGTAAAAAAGACAATAATAATTTTGATCATAATTTCCTAATATTTTTCTTTTGAAAGGTTTGTAAAGCATGAATGAGATGTATCACATAGGTCTGATATATAAGCTTTGCAGAAATAAGACAGAAATCTATCTTCTCTTTCCATGTGTTTAGGAGCCAGGTGAAACAGCACTTCATTTAGCAGTCCGGACTGCTGACCAAACCTCTCTCCATCTGGTTGACTTCCTTGTACAAAACTGGTATGGATTGCTAACTCTTCATTAAATTGTACATGATAATTGTGGATGTTCATAGTAATCTTGGCAGTGCCTTGGACAGTATTTGCTCATCATTTATAATCTTTCTCCTTAGATATGTTTCAAAAGAGAGTATTTTAGACCTTTGTGCTCCTGGTCAGTAGAGAGGGAGAAAGATGTGTAGATTAAAAGCATTGAAAGAAGTTATATAAAAATAGGATGAAAGGAAAAACTCTGTAGTGCATGAGAGAGCATTGATTTAGGGCACATGACGATATGAAGCCATGCAAACAAATAGTTCAGTTACAGGAGGGATGGCAGGTAAATGTACCAAATACAGGATATATGCAAAGTAGAAAACAAGAATCTTCCTCAGAAAATTATGAACAGGTGTTAGATTTACTTTGAAAAAGGTGTTCCAATAGTTAATAAACTGTATTAAAGCTATTGAGGCATAAATTAATTAGTAATTTTCAGCATCTAGTTTATTGGCTGAGTTGTTCTTTGTTGTCAAGGGATGTGTTCATAGAAGTAAAAAGACAATGAAAAGTGTGAGCGCTGATTAGAGGAGAGTGTTACTACAGTAACAAATGAAAAATAACATTCCAATATTTTCAAGGTGTTTGAGATCATAATTTGAAAAATGTTTTAGAAGCCCAAATTGCTATTTTGAGCATTATTAAAGGATTTTTTTTTTTTTTTTAGTGGAAACCTGGACAAACAAACAGCATTGGGTAATACAGTTCTACACTACTGCAGTATGTATAATAAGCCAGAGTGTTTGAAATTGCTTTTGAGGGGGAAGCCAACTATTGATGTAGGTAAGTTCATTATTTAAAACTAGGAAATACAGATTTCCTAAAATTTCTTCCCTTTATTTTAGCCACTTTTGTTTATTTCTCTGTGGTAAGTAAACTTCTAAAATAAAACTGTGGTAGAAAGATGAAGACCTTGACAACAACAAGCCTAAAGGAAATTTTCAGTTAAGAAATGGAAGAAGATGATAGTGACAAAAATTCCTAATACAAAATACTAATGGCAAACCCTAAGCAGAGTTCAGAGAGTTCTGTTTCTGACCCATTTTAAACTGCTTGGAATTTGGGTTTATTGTTTATTCCAGAACTTGTATGTTATAATGCTTCAAATGTTTAATTCCACTCTTAGATGCGTGGCCTTTATGTACACAGCACTTAATTCTTCTGTTGATATCAATAGCAGCTGGTGCTGTGGTTTCATCCAGCGTGTCCCAGCAAACACTGCCACTGATTAGGGAAGAGAGACCATCTAGAGAACAAGAGATTATCCTAACTGTGAGCAAACAGAGATTCTATTTTCAGTTAAATTTTTGGTATGCCATTATGACAAATTAACTGATATAGGTACAGCAAGTGTTACACATCTCACACATGAGGTGCAGGGAGAAGCTGAAAGGCAGCTGAGAAAGCTGATCCCATTTTTCATGAGTTAGGAAGGTATCCATGAATCCAGCTTGTTTGGCCCAGGAGTTAAATGTGATCAGTATGTCTATAAAACATTTATATTCAGCAGTTAAAGGTATAGAAGTTTTTTTAATAGCTGATGCAAACTGGATTCTATTTTTCCCTTTTTCTTCATCACCATTACTTTCCTCTTTACTGCCTGGTAAAGAACTGTTGTGCAAACTGAAGTTCATCATTTAGTGGCAGAAACAACTGGTTTCCTTTGCCTTTTATAGACCTTTAGAGTATGTTCCAATATTATCGTAAGTCAGAGAATTTAATGTGACCTTTTTTAGCAGTTATAATGGGAAAGCTATCTGAACAAGTTAAAGCAAGTTTATTGGTCCTTCCATAGAACTTTCTCCTAGGTAGATGCTAGAGGACTGTTCACACCTTTTTGATGCCTTGTTTTTTGGGGTTTTTTTTGTGGGAGAGAGGGTGTTGTGCTCTTTTTGTTTTTGTTTTGTTTTTGTTTTTTTGCATGATCTCACATAGACCTTGAAACATCGCCTTAAAAGTTGAAGGTTTGGAGTTTATACAGTCCTTAAGTAACCTGGGTATTAACTTCACATAATAAGTACTATGTTTTCATTCCTTTTCATATTGAACCATCTCTGATAGATCTTTCAATAAGTAAATCCTCCTTCTAGGGATCTGAATTCTTTCAAAGTCACAGGCCTTTCTAGAGGACTGCTTTGTATTTTCTAGGATTCCTAATTGGCATTCTCTGTGTAATATTTCACACAGATATTATAGTGCTGAGTTTGATAATTTTCAGTCCTGATCACAGAAATGCTTTACAATCTGGATGTGCTGTAGAGCATTCTCTGTTCCAGCTCTATGGCATTTACTGATGTACTGTGAGAGTACATTTTACCTTGGGTTTATCCACATCAGATATAGGAGTTGTTTTTGTTTACTGAGACTTGCTACTGAGCATCTAGGAAGGATTCCATTAGATGCTGTGCCTGAGGACCTCCCAGCAGCCTCAGATATCACCTTCTTTCTGATCAGGTGTTATTTTAAATTGTAAACTATTTTATAGCTTTGATAAAGACAAAGCTAGAAAGTTTTAAATTTATTCATGTTCAAATATCTTCGAATTAAGGCTTCAAGCCTCTACATATTAACCAAAGTAAAATCTGCTTGGATCAACATTTACCTTTTTTTTTTTTAAAAGTCTTAGAATTAGTTTTTGTTTTTTGAGCTATTTTACCCTGTCTGCTTGCCTCTCCTGCTTATTCAGGTAAGAGTTTTATTGGCAAAGGCATTGAGTGAAGATTAAGATTACTAAACTTCTTTATATTCTCTGCTAGGATGGTTAGGAGGGATTTGGGAACTGTCCCAGCAGATGCTGCTGTTAAGAAAGAACTTGATGATATGTGAAATGCATGAGCACTCAGAGTGGAATCTTAAAGATCTGTGGCTGCTACAGAATAAACAGACATTTTTGATCACTTTTAGAAGTTACTGTGCTGCAAGTAGTGAAATTTAATAAATTGTTTCTTAAGACATCTCAAAGAATTGCTCTTTTTTGTATTGTTAATTTTGTAGTAAACCAAGCTGGAGAGACAGCTCTGGACACAGCAAAAAGAGTGAAAGCTGTCCAGTGTGAGGAACTGGTAAGAACCAAGCCTGGGGGCAAAGGCAAGGGGGAATGTTTGCTTCTCTAAAAATGTGATATACATAATACAGCATTACCATTGTGTCTCACACGTGGTATTGCTGCCAGCTGGCTGTGTGTTGATCTGAAGGCCCTACCACAGCTGACTATTTTCTTACCTAAATCACAACAGTAATTTTCTTTGTAACAGTTTAAGACAAAGATCTTTCTTCTCATGGCAGTAGAATAGTTATTTTAACCAGTGTATTTGAAGACCTTAAGTAGTGGACGGTCAGATGTATCAATAAATTCGTCATTCAAGGAGGTTTGGGCTTCATCACCTCAAAAGTTTTTTCCTAGAGGCTTTTAGGAGTACTAAATGACCCCTGTAATATTAAAACTGTCAAGGCCTTTTAGGTCTGGACCTTTGCTTGTCTTTTCCTGCTATGGTTTTTTTCAGATTATTTAGCAGGACAGATAGTTCAGAGATGGTTAAAGTGTTTTTATAAGGAGAATTGAAACAACATAAAATTACTCTCCTGAAAGGAGGAAGAAGCTAAAGTGTAATGTCTGGAAGTTGGTGTATCAAAACATGTAGAATGCCAGCTTCTGTGGGACTTTGTCCCTCCACCAAACATAATCAAAGCAAAAACTTCCTGAAATTTTGAGAATGTGTCAGGGGTGTTAACAAACTCCACTCGCAAAGATTATTGGTGTTCAAGAAATAAAGATGTTAAGGATTTTCCCAGGTACTCCTCTGAAGCATTTAGGCAGGAATAAGGATTTTACATCACACAACAAGCTTGTTTGTTCTTGGCCCTCTAAGGTCCCACCAGCATGCATTTAGTAGGCAAGTGAATTTAATTATCAAGGTATTAAAAAGTGTAAGTACTGTGGCAGTTTCATATTCAAGACAAAACCAAGAGAATTTACAAAACACTTGCCACTTAATTCTATTTTTTCTTTTTCCTCATTTTGATGATGATCTGAGGATATCTACTTTTGCTCTGCAGCTGGTAATTTTAATACCTTTCCTGTGCAATTGAAAGTTCTTGTCATGAATTAATTATTGAATAATCAAAAGACCTTGTCCTTCACAAATCAAAGAAATTTTCCATATTTCTGGGGATGCAAGTCAGTGTTTTGCTGTGGTTGATAAGGTGGGACTGCCTTCTCGGTGACTGCTGTGCCTACAGTGTCACAGCTGTAGGCACAGCTACAGGTGCTGTTTCCAGTTATTTGAGTATTCTGTCAGCTGGATCTAGCAGATTACCTGTGCAGCACACAACTGAGATGAATTGCCTTTTTTTTAATACTGTCCCTTTAAAAAGGCTGCATCTGCCATTAGTGTGAACCAGCTGGCTGTGTTACAGAACCAACAGGCAAGTGGATGTTATCAGTGAGCGTTTTTTGTTTGTTTTCTTTTTTTTCATTTTTGAAGAGAACAATGATTTCTGCATTTTTTTTTCCAGAAGCAGCAATGAGTTAAGAGTGAAAGAGAAACGTGAATGAGCACATTGTTTGCCATGGGCAATAAAAAAGTACAATATAAATAACTGTGTGTTTGCATTATGATAGATGTACTAAACTCATTTCTGTTGCATAACTGGAGTCTTAACTGTGTAATTAAATTCAGTTTCAGCTCAAGTGGGTTTGTGAATACTTACATAACAGATTGGAAATACTTTCTTTATTCCAAATTTTATTTCAGGAAGATGTTTAAAGGCACTCCTGAATCAACTACTATCAAGTAGACTACATTTCAAAGGATGTGAAGGAATAAATAATGATGGAAGATCTAGGCATTGAAAAGGAGAGTTTATCTTCTCAGAATAACCATGAACTGCTCTATTAGTATTTTTTTGCTGATCACTGAGGTAGTTGTTTTTTAACAAATGTGTAATACACTATTAGGGCGGGCAAAGCCAAGGAATTTTGTGCTTAAGACATTGGCCTCATCCAGTGAGAGAGATAAGCAAAACATCTAAATAAAGAATAAATACCTTTTCATTTGATTTGAGTAAAAGGATTGTGATTTTGATGGGGCAGCAGTTGTATGTACCAAAATTTATAAGTAGATTTTGTCTTTCCTTTTTGGAAAGGAGGGCTCCAGATCAATTGTTTTTTTGTGCAAATACCTTCTCTTCATGTCATCTTTTCAAATGCTTGTCAAACATGGTGACTACTGCCTATTTTGAGAAAATCTTTCCTTTTTTTGCCTTTTTGCAGTTTTTCTATACCTGAAACTAATAAAGGATGTTTGTGTGATTGCCTGAAATTGCTTTGTTCTTTTTTGAATCTGGAATAATTTTAAGCTTCTAAATATTCCAGTTTATTTCTTGCCATTTAAAAACTCACTTAGTTAACACCAAAAGAACAGCAAGTATTTTAACAAAACTTTTTATTTATTCCAGCTTTCTCAAGCCAAGGCAGGAAAGCTAAACCCACACGTGCATGTGGAGTACGAATGGAATCTTCGGCAGGAAGAAATTGACGAAAGTGATGATGACTTGGACGATAAGGTGAGTGTGAATTACTGATACAGCTTTGCACAAAAACTGTCAACATCTCTGCTCCCTGGAAATAAATAGTAATTAGAGACCCACTTTAGCCTTTATTTCCTCACAGATATTTTTTGGGGAAAATAACTAATTTTGAGGCATGTATTGAAGACTGCCTAAGTGCTTTTCAAATATGCTTTGCCAACCTGGTTATTATGGGCTATTTCAGAAGTTTGACTTCAGTATAATATACATCAGCAAATCTGGACTACTTTGTTGCTTTATCCTCTTCGGAATTCCAGGCTGTTAAATTTTAGCTGGAGGAAATCCAAAGCTTACATACTTAATTTTTTCCATAAATTAATTAAAAAACGTAGTTATTGAATAAATAACTCTATTTTTCACAAACCATGCTGTGCTATTTATTCCTGTTTTGGTTTTTTTTTACAGAATTAATGGAAAGGCAAAACTTGAGGGCATAGAATAATTGCCATCCTAGAGTACATGAAAAATTAGCCTTGGTGTCCTACTTTAGCAAGTCAGTTAATTACTGTGTGCTCTATTTCTGCAATAAATGCGAATACACCTCTCCTATGAGTGCCACAGAAGGAAATGTGGACAACTTCTCATTTTCTGTGACACTTGGGACTGAAAAATTCAGAAACCAAAGTAATTTGCATGTCCTCAAGGACAGTAGAGAACAAAATAATCATCTGTGTGAGGAGACTCTGGAGGATGAGGGATGCTGTGCTGGAGATAATAACCTGAACCAGAGCTGCAGGGAAACAGATCGTGCTCCATACGCACCCATTAATGTACAGCAGGCAAAAACTGATGTGTAAAATTTCTTCAAAGAGCAATTAGATGCATTTAAAAAGAGCTGTATCATGGATTATATTGCTAGTTCAGGGACCAAATAAATCTGATCTGTCAGAAGTGTTTGTTCATTTTTACTAGGCTTCAGTGGGGTTATATATTTGATACTTGAGGATAATTGTCTAGACTGAGTAATGTGCTATATTCCCTGAAAATTACTCTTACATTCTAAAACTTACTGGGCTTTTATTGGTATTTTATTTAGTATATTATTAGTGTGTGTTTCCTGCTTAAACATTAAATCTAATTTTGTGTTCATGATGATTTGCTGATGGTACAATCTTAATTTTCATTTAGAAGAGAGGACCTTTCAGGTTGAATTGCTGAGAAAGGGAGGAATGGGGGTTTATTTGTCCAACGAAGAAAAAAAACTAGGCTCATGTTCACTAAATTATGTTCTGGTATGCTATTTCCCAAACATACTAACTATAATTAGTGTTTAGACAGCTGTATCATATCTTTGTTTTTCTATTCACAGCCTAGTCCTATAAAAAAGGAAAGATCTCCAAGGCCCCAAAGCTTTTGTCATTCCTCAAGCATTTCTCCCCAAGACAAACTGACTCATCCTTCATTTAGCACTCCCAGAGACAAGCAAAGACTCTCCTACGGAGCTTTTACCAACCAGATCTTTGCTTCTGCAAGCACAGACTCACCCACCTCTCCAACGTCTGATGCTCCTCCTCTTCCTCCTAGAAATGCTGGCAAAGGTAAGTCTGCCTCCAGACTACACTTGCAAGCAGTGATTTTGCCCTTCCTTCAACCAAGGACATTGCAATGTTTCAAGATATTATGGATGCAGTAGTGTGGTACAATGCATGTTCTAAACTTAAAAGACCTGGTGGGCACTTTGTAACAGACTCATTTGTGACACTGAACATGAATGGGTGAGGAATAGACTAATACTCTGCTAAATGAAAGTCAGTTAATTTTATGAGACTTACGGCTGCAGTGGATTATGATGGTTTGACCTAAATACCTCTTCAAGTTTAGAAGATATATTTATGGAACAAAACTTTTTACTGTATTATAATTTGTGCAGGTCTATTTTTTAGGACAAAGAAATCGTTTTACAATGGAAATTCCTTTTTACATGTTTAATTTAGAAATTGATAAATCGAGTTTTTACAGTAGATTTGTTAGAGAAATCTTTAGTTGTGGTGAGGGTTACAGTTACTTCAACAGTTATGCTGATGCTCCCTTTTGTTACCACTACTATAATTTCATTTCTCAACTGGTAATTGACTTTGTTTAGGAAAATGCAGAGATGCTCTCACCAATATGTGAAAGAGTAAAAGGGACAGGGCAGCGTTGGCATCACGTGTTTGCTTTTACATGGTTCAGATGCTGTGCTTAAGCACTACTGTTCCATCAGTCTTTGTCATGTACTCACAACTTTCAAATGGATCCTTGGCTCTTTCTTTTAAACAGGTTTGTTTCCCATTACAAGGCAAAGCAATTTTGCCAGGGTTTGCATTTTTCAAGTGAGATTTTGTAATCCATGTTTCCCTGGGGACTCAGTTGTATTCCTTGTAACTTTACTGTGTCAACCTGCTTGTTGGATCTCTGAAGACCAATCTCTGCTTGTTGGTATTACAAGATTCTTTCCTTCCACTCTCCCATCCCTTTTACATGCTCTGTCCCATAGTCTGCTCCGGATTGTTCATTGCAAACACAATGTTCTGGCTTAGATGTTCCATCACGACCTAGGATAACTTCAGTTTTGACATAAAGTTGCAAGACTTGGAAATTAATCATGTATCCCATTTTCTGAAGAAGATTAATGAGGTTGTGTCTGGTATCTGTATGCACTGCTTAGTATGTTGTCAGCTTTCAATAGATTTTAGTGAGCTTTATTTCTTTGTCATTATATAGTGGAGCTCTCATACAGACTTACGTAGAAAATAGTTTGTTTCTCAAGGAAGGGGAATATTTATGTTCATATTTCATTCCAAGTATGTATTTTGGTTTCTGAAATGTTAGGCATTTTCATAGCTGTTCCTGGAATTTCCTTGTTTTTTCTAGACCAGGGAATCAACACAACACTAAAGCTACTCGGAAGGAATTGGGGCATTGAGTTTTTATGTGTTTTCATGTCAGAGATTATGCAAAGAAATCCTTACTTATATCACAATGAAATAATATTATAATATCACAAAATTGCCTTTTCATGTAACATTAACTGCTTCATCAGAGTGGAAAATGTCAGATTCACAGGGTAAGTCAGAGAGGTTGAATGGAACTGCTGTTACAGTAAAGTCACTATGCTTCTCTGCTTCAAACATGCTGAAATTCTACAGTCTGTGAGTGATGCTGGAGTGGAGTTTTGGTTGATATCCACTCAACAATACTGTGAAATTAGAAATATCCATTGTCTACACGCCTATGTTACAGGAATAATTCAAAACTTAAAAGCTGAGAGCTGGGGTAAAAAGGTGACAAATGCATAGGACAATTCATCAATATGGAAAGGTTGCTGTAGATGCATCATTTCAGATGCACTTATAGTTCAATTTAAACTGTGCTGCTTCTTGTTATCTCCCCTCTTCCAGCTCTCAGATTATTAGAAAGAAGATGAAGCAGAGACTTTCCACTTCCATAAGACACTGTTGACACATCTGAATTTTGGAACAGTCAGGTTTCTTTGTGTAGGAAAACATAAATCTATAGAATTTTTCTCCTCTTTTGAATAAGTAGTAGTAGAGTATAGCCTTTACACTGGAGTTTACACAAGCTTACTTGTCAGATGTGTGTTTTTGTTAAAAAGTTCATTTGAATACCTTGTGTTTAAGATTATATGAAAACATAGCGTTACTTTTTTCACTTAGCTCCCTAAACAGCAAGAATAACAAAAGCACTGAATCTGTATTTAAATTTAAGCTTCCCTTCTGTCCAAAAACATAATCTGATCTTTGTCCCTGTGCTGCTGTGAGGCCCTGGCAGACAGCATGGGCCTCTGCTAGGACATGGAGTCTGCAGGAAATGGATAGCAGGTGGATCTGCCTTTTAGAAGGATGCAGACAAATTTTAAGCTTCATAGATTTTTATCCTTTGGGACATGCAGATGAAACTGTCTTTCCAAAACATGTTTTATTTTTCAGAAAACCCCCTCCCTGTAGCCCTCTGTTTCATTGTCCAGTGAAGTTCCTGGGTAGCAAAGCTCTGTGGTGTTCCTGAGGGGCCACAGTGGTCTGGAAGCCATCCACTGAACTTGTGTTGGGGAGAGGAGGGAAGTTTGAAGCAATTTACATAAGGCACATCACTCTTGCTCATGGTTTTCAGTGGACATGCTGGCTAAAAATAATTTTATAGGTACAATAGTTGGAGGAGGTGATACAGGGATGTTTTAAACTTCTCCATACATCATTATAACTCATGTCCAGATTTTTATTTCATAACTTTTCAAAATACTCCTAAAATGCTGGAACCTTAATGTATTTTACTCCACACTGTCTCATTTGTGGGTACATCTTACTTGCTGCTATCTCTGCTATAGATTTAGTTAATCCTAACAGAGTGAAAAATACAGAATGAGTGCAGTGGCTGCCTGAGCCAACCACTCTGTGCCTTTTTCAATAGTTTATCTAAGCATATTCAGGTTCGACTTACTTGTGTTCTCAGTCAAATCTTTAACCTGTAATATTCTCAAAATCATCTTTTTTATTGCTCTTTTAAGCTTATACCTGCATTATGGCTCCAGACATCCAGCAGGTCTTCTGCCTATTGCTTTACAAAAAGCTTAAAAAAAAAAAATCAATATTTAAGTAGTTGCATGACTTGACACAGTAGCTAAATAAAATTGTGCACAACCATTGCAAATGCAATGTGAGGGTAATGTTGTTTTGGAAGAGTGTTAGGCAGTCTAATCCAGGTTTCCTTCACTTTAGCTGAAAGCTAATTGATTGGTTCTGCCTGTTTATCCAAGATGAACATGGAGATAAATTCTGTATCATGGAGTTAAGTTTGGATCTTCAACACCTACAAGGCTGCATAGTTTACACTCTCTTAGCTCTAACATGGGGTACCTAAACCCAAAGGCACTTTACTTGTGGCTCTAGTCCACTGCTGCTGCAGACACAGTCACATCATCTGCTCCTTCACTAGATCAGACTCAATTTCTAACCAAATTAGCTTGCTTGGATTTACTGGTAACTCCTAGAAGTCGTTGGACTGCATTGCACGCAGGATTAGGAATCTCCTCAGTTACTTTGTGCATTTACCAGTGTTGCCCTTCGGCTTTGGTGGTTTATCTGTGGCTGGTGGCTGTGTCAAGGCACTGCCTGGATGGAAATCGTACAGGTCTCCATGTCTGGGTGTTACACTGAATAAACCAAACACATTTTACCTTATCTGATTGAAGAATATTTTCATTCTCCTGGGGTTCAAGTTATCCTTTCATCACACTATCTCTTCTCTGTACCTTTGCTGTTTAAATCAGCTTTCTGAAATACAACTGGCTGGAAGTGTCGGGACAGCAGTAAAATTGGCTGTTTCTACTGGAAATGCCACATCAAAGAATCCTTTGGTCCTAGGTTTTTTGGTTGTTTTTTTTTTTCCTGATTGTATCATGCTGTGGCATAGCAGGCATTACACAGTCTCTACTGATTTATAACTGAAGTTCTTAATTTATAGCACAAATGTATTTATTCACATTTGCATTACCTTAGCCTTTGAGGTCATCCTTTTTCATCTGAATGTTCACAGGATTCTATACTTCCCTTGCATATATTTGGAGACCTTTTTTTTAATATTCTTATAAATGTGTTGCACATTTTGATTAAATAATGCTACTTATCCCACTAAGACTTTGTATTATTTAATACCATAATAGGAAGGGAAGACTAGCTGATCACTGTTGGTTTCATGGGCTCTTCTATTTCTGAATCAACCCAAAACACAAAATTCTTAGTATAACTTTTATCTTTTCCTTTTAAAACCAAACCTCTTTTTAAGCATTAATTATCTAATGTATTTCAAATGCTAATGTTAAATCAATGTATATTCTTAGCTTTCTTATTCCGAGTGATCGTGATCATTTTGTCCTTAATTATGCTCTTGTTTTCAGTACTGAAAATCTATGATCTGAAGTAAGACAAACTGAAAAGGCTTTTAGTAATATCTATGTAATAAGTCACTCATGAGAAATTTAAAAATAAGGATAGCAACACTTGTTAATGAAAATACTATTTTTAATATAAGTTACTTTCCTTTGCAGTGTCCATTCTACCCTGAGCTGGAATTCTGTTTTTCACCCCTATGTCTCATTAAGTGGTAAAAAAAAATTACACGTGAAGTTTTTACACTCTATACCCACCATTTCTTGATTGGGTGTCAACAGCTTTGCATGGTTTCACAAGTACACAAATGAATTTCTACTACACTAACTGCACAAACCCTAAAGGGCAATGCACTACTAATTGCACACCTTATCCGGTTATTTACCTTAGTACAATAATTTTGAGATTTTGTGATCTATTTACACGTGAAAGCCTGATCTTGGTAATACGAAAATGTGATAAAACATGACAACAGTTAGTACTGTAAGCGTTTGCTTCCCAGTAACTGAGGAAAAGAAAGCCCAACAGAAGCAAAAGGAAAAACTTTTAGATCAAGTTTTTTTGAGTTTTCTTTTTGGTTTTTGGGTTTTTTTGCTTGTGTTAGGAAAATGTCCTTTACGAAGTGTGAACTTCTCAACTGTGAGAAATCATGATTAAGACATCTACTGGAGCGGAAATGACCGGCTCAATTGCTGCCTGGTTAAAATCACAAAATACCTTTGATCTAGTAACTGCTCTGATTATTGCTTAAAGATTTCTAGGCTAGCCTTGTATCATTAAGAATATCACACAGGAATTGTTTTAAGCTGTTGGTTTTACACACACATCTATGTGTGTACATACACAGACGTGCAGTTGGTGAGGTGAGCAGCCCTGGTCCTGGCACAGGGAGGGATTCCTTAGCCAGGGGAACCTCAGGGCGGTGAGAAAGTTGCAGGAGCCACAACAGCTGAGGGGACATGGGCAGGGCCAGGGGCAACAGGGCTGAGCCCATACTGTGTAAAGTAACTTGGAGAGCACCACAAGCAGTGCAAGTGTGCAGGGCGTGGTGTGGAAGTTTGGATGGGAATTTGCATGGAATGGCCTGGAGGAAGGGGCTGTGACACTGCCAGCCTGAGCAGGGAGCAATGGTATCTGCCACTGGGTTATCAGCACACACTGAAAGAGCTTTAAACTAGATTTGAAAGGCGAAAGGGACAAAAGCAGGCCAGCTGCAGGTAACCCTGGGGGCCGCACACCAGTGTTTGAGGCAGTGTGTGTGCCAGTGAGGTCCTTTGGGCTGGTGTCTCAGTGCAGGGGGCGAGTGGAGAGCCCTGTGACAGCAAAGACATAAGGCATAGAAATGCTTCCAAATCAGGGCTTCTCCCCCAGTAAGGTGTCAGGATCCATATCCCGATTGAAGTGCATCTACCCCACTGCACACAGAACGGGCAAGAAACAGGAGGGGCTGGAAGGCATTGTGCAGCTGCCATCATGCTGGGATGACTCACACAACTGGAGTCTGTGATGGATGGCTGTCAACCTTTCAGAAGGGACAGGCAAGGAGGGAGAGGCAGTGGGGCAGCCCTGTATGTTATGGACAGTCTTGAGTGTCTGAGCTGAATGATGGTGGCAGTAGGGTTGAATGTTCAGTGGCAGGAATCAGAGAAAGGCCAACAGGCAGAAGCAGCTGGGATCTCACGATTGCTGGCCCTTGTTCTCATGAGGCAGGGATGTCTAGGATGTGTCTGGAGTGAGTGGAAGAGAACTTGCCTGCTCAGCAAGGGAAGACACCTGCTGGACCTGCTGTTTGTGAAGAAAAAAGGACTTGAGGGTGATGCAGGCCGTCTGGGGCACAGAAATCATTAATTCTTGGACAAGAAAGGAGGGGGATCAGCAGAGCTGCCACCTTGGACCTCCAGGGAGCAGACTTTGGCCTGTTTAGGAGCCTGGCTGACAAGAGTCCTCTGGGAGACAGTCTAAAGGAGTCCAGGACATTCCTCAAGAAGGAAGTCCCGAAGGTGCAGGAGCAGAGATGTGGTTTAGGGGAGGACTTGGCAGTGTCTGACTCGATGATCTCAAAGGTCTTTCCCAACCTAAGTGATTCTATGATCTACAGTGTATTTTATAATAATTGTACAGACAGTTCATACATTGTCAGGTCTTGTATTATTTCACTAGTTTTTTCCATAAAATGATTTTGATTCAGGAACTTTCCCCATGTTTTCTTTATTCAAAGCACGATGTCATTTTATACCTCTTTCTGAAATGATGTTTTGAAGTTTTCCTTTATTTTGTGTTTATTTGAACGTAAGTTATTTTATGTTTCAGCCATGTAATCATTAGTGTATGACTTTTGTATTCATATTTATTCCTTCTCTGAGTTGAATACAGAAACGAGTGCTATGAGTCTGAAAGTATGATTTGCAATACCTTAAACACCTTTTCCCCATCACTTTTGTATGCCATGTGAACTTCTGAAAGCTGTGAAGGGATTTTTTTCAACTCCTCAGTAATGTCTGGATACGTATAACTAATGTGAAATCTAAAACATGCCCATATAACCTAATTTTAAGGGTTTTTAAAATTCTACTACAGTTTATTTTTGTAGGGATTTCTTCCTCTTATTGGCAATTAAAAGTTCTAGTTTCACTTCATGCCTGAAGCTGAATTTTTTCAATAAGCGCACAATATATTTCAATGCCTTTCCTCTGCTGGTTTTTGCTGTAAGCCGTTTTTGGGTGGTTTTGGGTGGTTTGTGCCCGGCGGGTGCGGGTGCGGTGCAGTGCGCGCGGCCGCCGCCAGGGGGCGATGGGACACTCCCGCTCCGGGCAGCGCGACAGTGGAAAAGGCAGCGCCAATGTCGCGATATGGGACAGACGCTGCTCCGACAGCCTGGCTCTGTCTGCGACATGACTCACCAATAACGTGACTGTCAGCAGCGGATATTGACTGTTCCTTCCCCCTCGCCATTTCTGGATACATTCGCATCACATCGCGAATCAAAACAACTTTTGATTCGTATTTCTGAAAGAAAGAATTGGTAACTTGGAGGAGTTTAAGGGATTGTCAGTCAAAATTTAGAATGAGAAAAGTTGGTTTTGCTCTCAGAAATATCTCAATGCACAGTTTAAGTTACCTTGCTTACTTAAGCTCAAGGAAGAAATTAAAATGAGAAAGGGTGAGGTGCAAAATGGGGAACAATCATTTAAATGCACTGGCGTTTGACTTGTTGTCAATTAATGGTTTTATGAACTTGGAATTAAATTTAGAGGAACAACTGCAAAATACATAATTTGATTTACAAAAGTAACCAATTAATTAAGCCAGGCCTAAAATCTCTGCTGGGCTTGTGCTTGAGAGATTCTCCTGCACAGCAGAAGGCATTCCAGGCTTGAATCTGGAAGAGAATAGATTGAATTATTGACTCATTAGGGGCAGTTCTATTAATTTTTTCTTTTCTGTTTATAAGAAAGAGGGACGTCACCTGCTGAAAATACCTGGCAAACAAATTCATGCTTATAGAATCATTGAAGTTACTTTTGTCAGTGTTAAATGTTTCACCTAAGGAATTTTAACCAATATTATTTTTCACTGATTTCAATATTTCTATGATTTATAATAATTTGTGAAGGAGTTCGGGTATTGATCATTTCGAGGCTGCCTACAGAGAATATTCATAATATTTTTGAAGAAGGCAGCTCTAGTTTGGTGTGCTGCATGGTAAGATATATGTCAGGTTATTAAATGAAGGTTTTGTCTCAAATGCTAGTCAAATAAGGTAGCATTTCAAAAATAGGCAAGTTGGTTCTGCAGCGCTAAAAAACAGACTGACAACAGACTTGAAATTTCAAGTATAAATAGACTTTGCTTTTAAAGTTTTATGTCAATTTTCTGCATTTATCCAGACTGATTGCAAAGCTGTCTGATGTTGCAAACTTACAGCAAGTGAAGACTGCAGTGAGGTCTCAGTTGTTGATTAGAGTAAAAAAAGACAAAACCAACAAGCCCACAAACTAACAAAAAACACCCAACAACAACTCCCCTGGAGCTGTTCCAGCCTGCTGCAGAAGTGCTACAAGTCATGTCTTAGGGCCTGGTGGCAGCTGCCTCGAGCAGTGTCCCCTCGCTGCCACTTGCACCCTGCTCTGCTCCCTTGAGCTTCTTGTTAGAGACATTTGTGAAGGTCAGTGGTGAAGCTGATAACCAAAATTCTTGTCTGCCCACTGGGTTATTTTGTCTTTCAAGCTGTATCTGTTCCCATATGGTGTAAAACATGAATTGTGTTGAATAGTATTTGTGCCAGCATTAAATCAGAGGGAAATAAAAGCATTTAAGGGTAGGGGTGACTGCAAAGGCTCTTATAAGCAATGCTACTATGAAATATCTAATCTTAGTCCCAGAAAGGACTTCTCTGATGTATATTTCATTTATGCCATGTACAACAATTTGCATTGCTTTTGGAATGCATAGTTCAATGTATTTGATCTACAGAAAAAAGAATTACAGAAAATCTTCTAAAGGTAAAAATCCTATATTGAAAGTTAAAAGGAAAATTTGTAGGCATATTTCTATTTCTTTCCTCCTGTCTTCCAGTTTATTAACAAAATTTGTACGGGAATGGTCTGGAGGGCTAAAAAACCTCCCCACAAATAAGAGCATATAGAAAGTGCTTTCATTCTGGTATAAATTAACAGCAATTTTAATCCCACGTGCTAAATTTTACTTAATATTTCATGCTTTTTTTTTTTTTTAACAATGCCTAAAATTAGAAATCTTGGCATGATTAATCCTGTATTTTTTAAACATAAGTACACATGTCATTCTATTGTCAAGTTGCTTATATTCCCACAGCTGAGATGGTTAAAAATGTGGTGGACGTGTCGTTTAATCTAAACAGTGTTTTGGCATGGCTTGTCTTTTTATTTTAGTCTTTTGCTGCACTTCGCTGTGGGTCTGACTGTGAATTTTTCAGTGCTGCTTTGACGTTTATGCACATGTATTTGTAAGAAGGTTGTTTGTTATTTTGCAGGCCCACCTTCAACCCTCCCTCTAAGCACTCAAACCTCTAGTGGCAGCTCCACTCTTTCCAAGAAGAGACCACCTCCCCCACCCCCAGGACACAAAAGAACCCTCTCTGACCCACCAAGCCCACTACCTCATGGACCCCAGAATAAGGGCCCAATTCCTTGGGGTGAGTTTTGAAATGCAAAACAAAAGGGCAGGGGAAAACCTTTATGATGGCTGATATATGATCTTTGGTTTCTTTTTACCTGGTGCTTGCTTTCCAATGATTGCAGCTTGATGTAACGTCAGCTCAGATAAATCAGCAGCTCTATCTTCTGTTACTCTGCCTCCCAGGCTGCTGCAGCCGAGTCTCACTTGAGAAAGCTGAAAATCCTCCACGCTTCCCTGGGGCCCAATCCGATCTCCTCCACTGCCTCCCTGTCTCTGCCTAGCTGCCCAGGCTCTGCCCTCACCCCAGCCCCTCAGCCACTGCTCTCCTGTCCTCTGCCTCTGCCCCCTCCCGCTGCTGCTGCTGTGCCCAGCTCAGGAACCAGCTGCAGGGATGCAGGGATGCAGCTTTGGGGCACCCAGACCCCTCTGTGTCTGTGCACGACTCACCACTGCACAGGAGCTTCTTGTCTTGGTCTCTGGGCCACGCCTCTCCTCTGAACTGTTCACACCTCGCTGGTGGAAATGTGTTGTCTTAATATGTATGTAATATGTTAATATTTGGCTTTTGTGATGTTGTCTGTGCACACACAAAGACTGATAGGTTTGCATCCTGCTACCAGCAGAAGTTACACAGAAAGAGAGCGTTTTAATTCTTTTTTTTTTTTTTTAAATACAAGGATACCTTTCTGACAGGTGCTTTTTGGAAACTATTTTCCAGACTACTCAGATTCTTCCTCTTTTGAATAAACATTGCTCTATGCAGTCAGATTCTCTTGGTAGCTATAAATCTCAGGCCCACATAACTTTCTGTGACTTTAGTCTTGGTGGCAGGATTTCCATGAATCTGTAAATTTTTAAACTGGGATCCAGTCCTTACATAGGTGCATCATCCATACACTACTTGTATCCCATACGCTGCTTGTATCTTAAGAGAATTATCTCTCTATTCTAGTACAGACACACAATGGCTAGTCTAAAATAAAAAATTGCTAGCCTAAAAGTACCTTTTTGTTCAGCAAATTGAGTTAAATGTAGTAAATCATGGAATACTCCTGTGTGATTTAATCTAGGATTCAATATGAAGAAAAGTATAGAATCCAATGAAAAGCAAGGACTTTTTCTTAAGGAATAAAAATAATGGGATTTTTTCAGCTCTCTACTTCCCAGAGGTCTGGGATATGGAAAAAAAATGTTTCCTATATTCTGGAGTCTAAGAGCACTGTACTTTTTCAGAGGTAGTAAAGACATTTTGAAGAGCTTAGACTTTAAATATGTAAAAAATCCCAAATATATAAGTCCAAAACAGCACCTAAAGTACCATATACTAGAATACTGTATAATTACATAGTTAAAATTACAGTTACTGTTAGGATGAAAAGTGTGATAGGATTAGAGGCTAAGCAGATGCCAGCTTTTCCTTAAACACGTTAGGCAACAGATAAAGGAAAATATGGGAAAGGTTACAGGTGTGCAGTTGAAGGTGAAGAAGCCTGTAGTAGTAAAGCACCTTGTCAGAGCAGGGCCAGAGAAGAATATTGCCATTCCTGTCTCTTGACTGCTTGTCAGGGCAAGCTGAACTTCAGTGGATGGAGGGAGGGGCCTCTTCTCCTCTTTTTTCTTAGCTGAGATCTGTAAAAATGCTTGCTTCAAAGTCCATTTGGATTTTTAAGCAAGTATTAAATTTTGTGTTTATAAAAGAGGGAGTTTCTTGTATCTGCCTTTGTGTTTTTTGCTTCAGGATATTGTCAGATGTTCACTGCTTTTCCTTTCAGAAGCTTTCTTCTGTGTTGTTGTATTTCTTGCTATGTTGAATTTCAGCATTTGTCTTCTAATCTGTGCATTAATTGAAGTTTCAAGCAGAGCAATCCTTAGCTTATGTCTAAGCAAATTGAGTTACTATTCAAAGATATTCTAAAAATGTCATTTAGATTATTTTGTATTTCTATAGCAACCATGAAATATTTTTCTTCCTTTATCCATAGGATCTACATGTTTGCTTTTTACCTTAGTTCCTTTTTTGCACCACTTTTAAACACAAACATATTTTTAGCAAGGCACAGCATGAGCCTTTTTTGCTGTTTCATTTAGACATCAATGCGCCAAGAATGGTATTTAGAAAAATGTGTCATTCTTTTGAATGAGAAGTATTTTGTGTTCTTGGATCATTAAATGTCACTTTGCATCTATTTCAATGACAAAATTTACTAACGGTTGTTGGAGCTGGTTCTGAGATTAGACATGCTGTAAAAGGAGAGGCAAAAGGGGTGAAAAGGCTCTAAACCAGACGAGTTGGTGTCATTATACCTTGAAAATGGTGATTGCTAGTGAAGAGAAGCTTTCTGCTGGAGGAGTCCAGAGCACTCGGGTTTGGATTTTGCTGCCTTTTGACAGAATTCTGGATACCTAGGATCTTTTCTTTACCAATGGCTAAAGTACAGATTATGGGAACATACAAACTTAGTCACTAAATCAGTAAAGGCTGTTCTTTACATAGGATAGAATACCAGTCCTTAGAAATTTAATGTTTTGTGAATAAAATCACATTCATGGTGGTTTTATAAAGACGTGCCTCACAGTGCAAAATGTAAACATCTGTGATAAATTTATCTGATACTGGCCTGCTGTATCTCCTTCTATACAGAGAAAATTGAAACACTATTTCAAAACAACTGCCCTACAGCAATGTCATTCAATCTTCCCTTGCCAGGAGATGAGAGCTGCCAATGAGTTGTTTTAAAATGTGTTATAGAAAAGGTCATCTTGGATTATTTTGATCCCTCCTGCTTTTTCAGCTGCAAAATTATTAATAAAGAATATAAATAATCTTTTAGATATGTTGTATAGAACATGCATAGAGGAATACATGTTTTGCTTTAAACTGCACCCTCTGCTGATTATATTTCAGTTATCCTAATGATTTTTTTTTTTTAATTGTCCTTTTTTTCACCTCAGGTAATGATTTGGGCCCACCTTCAACAAAGGCTGCAAATAAGTTTGAGGGGATGTCTCAGCAGTCAAGGTAAAATCTGCATATGTGAAGGCAAAGATGAAAATTTAAATAAATATAACTAATTTGTAAATTAGAAAAGAAAACCCTTTCATAGGAAATAAAATCCTAGTTATGTTTCTTACTAGTTTTCTGCATGCCTTACTAGCATACAAATACTTTGGCTTCACTGAGCCTCCTACACTGTCCACGCACAATCCATCCTTTGAGCAGGATGGACAGAATGCCTTGTACCCGAATCTATCTGCTGCTCCTACAGAAGTGCTCTCCCAGCTGGGGAATGCTGCCTCACACCACAGGCCAGCAGGACAAAAGTTTTATTTTCATGTCTCCTGGCATTTCATTTGATCTGCTTCAGTGTGAGGTGTCCTGCCTGTAGCAGCAGTGTCACTCTGGGTACAGGCTGGCATTGAAGATGGCTCTGTAAGAGAGAGAGTTCATCTCAGTCTTCCAGTTTAGCTATTTTGCACTCTGTCAGGCTTCTGTGCTGCCGTAGTCTGCAGTAACACAAACTGCTTTTAGCTCGTAGTTCATCAGCTCTGCCCATTACCAGTGTCTTTTTCAATAGCTGGAGCAGTAAGGACAGCCATACATTGCTGTCACTTGCAGTTTGCTATTCTATCTGTGCTGTGATTCCAAAGTCCTGAGGTTCAGAGCATGGTAATTCCAATAAGCACCTGCCTCAGGCACACAGCCTTGCATGACCACAAGTGTGTGGGATGGGCTATAACTGGGGATGGATGTGTAACCTCAAGACAGGGCACAGCAGAAGATGTGTAGGAAGAGTTTCTGGACACCCCCAGACTGTGATCTGCCTCGTCAAGGCGGGGGACCTGTTGGTAGCACAGCTGGCCTCCCACGTTGGCTGAATCCATCCAGCTGGCACTGAGCATTCAGGGAAAAAGTGGTAGTGTTCCACAGCATAGAGAGAGAGCTGGGCCCATCCTGGATTCTTGTCAGACAAGGGTGAAAATGTGGTCCTTGTATTCCATGGCATTAGAGAGCAGCCAGGGTAGGAGCTGGGCTTTGATGATCTTTGTGGGCCCCTTCCAATTCAGGATATTCTATGATTCTGTGATTTATTGAGTCAAGATTGAGCTTGGCTGTTCTTTCACTTTCATGTCATGATGTATTATTGCTATTTAAAAAGCAGCTAGAAATTAAAAGTGTTCCATCATGCTCATTTTGAAACGTTGGTTGCAGAGACAAGCAATATGAGAATCAAGGCAGCTGATGCAGAAGAGTCTCTGCTTTGTTGAACATACACTGGCACCTTTCTCACTAATTTTTCTTTTTTTCTTGTTTTTTGAGTCATTATTTTGAGCTGATACTGATTTTTATGTATTGTTAGATTTTTATGCCTTAAATGAATTTGCTTTCTCCTCTTCTTCCACATTCCTTTTCTATAAAAGTAATTTAGGTGTGGTTTTAGAGGAAAAACTTTGATGGGAATAGCTAACATATGTGTAATACAGGTTGACAAAGCATGTTGTTTTCCCACAATCATCAGTATTTCCTGGGAGGAGCAGACACCTTGTCTCTTCCTGCAGCAGAGCATGTGTGTGTGATACAATATCATACATGTGCAGGCATCATATAAGGCATAGGCTCAGTCCTGGAAAACTTCAATGACATAAATTATTTTTTATTATATTCAGATTATATTTTATATGTTTCGGTACAATTATTTTGAAGAACAGTTTTTTCTTAAGGTTCAGGATCTGCCCACAGAGTTGGCCTTTCAGCTTCACCTATTCTCAGAGTACATTTTGCATGCACCATAGTTCACAGAATATATCTGCCCCATAGCGTTGAAGGTGCGTAGGGTTTATATGTCTTCTTCTCTTAAAAAAAAACCCAATTAATTCTTAACAATGCTTTGCATTTTGGGATTTATCCATGGACAAAGTGATTATACAAAAGGGGCAAAATAAATGTGAATTTTTGGGGGGAATTTTTTTATTTATGGATGTGTATCTCGGGAAAATGAGAAATAAGTATATTTTATAACAGTTGTAAGAACTAATAATTCACATCTGTTGATTTAGCACCGGGACTGCAAAGACTGCACTTGGCCCTAGAGTTCTTCCCAAACTACCTCAGAAAGGTAAGAGATCTCTTTGTGGCTATTCTCATAATGGCATCTTTTAAATGTGGATGAAAGTAGATGTTTGTTTTAAATATATGGATCTTCTCAGCAGAAATTTTACTTCTAAAATGCCACAAACCATGAAAGCTTCACAAAAACTGAAGAGATTTTGGAATATGGAGAAGGTTTTTATTAAATTGGAAAAAATAGACCTGGGGAAAAAAAAAATCATTAACTAATTGAAGCTGGAAGACATGTCAGGAGGTCTTGTGGTCCAGTCCAGCACTTGGAGCAGGACCATCTTTGAGAGCAGGTTGCTCAAGGCCATGTCCAGTCACATTTTGAATATCTCTATGGATAACTTCTCTGGGCTTCTGTTTCTATCCTAGACCACTCTCGTTGGTTTGGTTTGTTTTGTTGTTTTTTTTTCCCAGTATCTCCAAGTCCAATTTCTTGATAGCTTGGAGCAGATTGTATCTGTGCCATGTTCTGGCAATCAGGGTTGTGGTCACTGAAACTACTTTAGAAAGAATCAGATTCTGTTACATCCTTATTTGTATATCAGTGGTAAACTTGCTGGAACCATCATCCCAGGGAGCAACTTTTTTTAGAAATGTTCTTTTCTAGTCTCTTTAAACTCTCACAGCAGGTTTTATTTCATTTTTTTTGAGTTGTTGAAGCAGCTGACTATAAAATAGAAAATAGACTTACTTCAGACTACTGTGTCTGAATACAGAATCCATCAAAAAAATATCTGTATGAGTGGATGATTACAATAAAGCCAGAAGATCAGAAAATGCTGCTTGTCCCAAAATCTGAAGGCAGATGTCTGAAATTGAGAGTGCAAATAATTTTTAACAGAAAAAGCAAATGTTAATTTTTAACTTTATTGAATTACAATTATTCTGACATTATATTTTGAAAGAGACACCAATGATGCACTAGGATGGCACTTGTGAAGGAAGTCAACGCTTCCTTGATTTAAAATGGTTTAGGTGAAAATTTAAAAAGGGCCAAATCAAAGCACTTTGATAAAGGCTG
Source organism: Rhabdornis inornatus (assembly GCA_013397075.1). Taxonomy (NCBI): domain Eukaryota; kingdom Metazoa; phylum Chordata; class Aves; order Passeriformes; family Rhabdornithidae; genus Rhabdornis; species Rhabdornis inornatus. Next base: position 36,864 of record VWZS01007389.1, on the reverse strand, counting down.
CTATCAGGGTTTTTCATATCATTTACTTACATCTCAAACCCATGTGGATGATCAGTATGTGTATTTGCTGTGAGGTAAGCCTAGGACACAGCCATGTACTGGGATCAACATAGACTTTTTTTTTTTTTTTTAAATGAGACATCTGATAGTAATTCTACAACTTCTTTCATGGAAACTATGCAAATGGGTTTGATGTGTTTTGCTGGGTTGTTTTTTTGGTTTTTTTTTGGGGGGGTGTTTGGTTGCTGAGTTATTTTGTTGGTTTGGTTTTTGGTAGGTTTTTTGAGGGGGGGGGGTTGTTTGTTTGTTTCTTTTATAAGTAACCATAAATATATCATGGAAGTTTTACTGAAGGGGGTGATATCCAAAGGGAGTGTTATTGCTTTCAAATTCAGGCCACTTTTTTGGTTTGTAGAATATGATACTAAAGCAGTACTGAATGCAATAGGAAATTGTTCCTTCCACTCAAAATGTGTTAATTTCATCATAGGTTGTAAATTTTTTCTCTCTTGTCCCCCTTCATCTTATGATGTTTTTACATAAGGACTATTTGATTTAGGATGTTGTGGGTTGGGGATTTTTTGTGTGTATTAATGGTTTTGCTTTTGAGGTAGATTTCAGTTGAGTTTTCTTAGGGAGCTTAGCGGTAAAATCAATAGATGACTGAGAAAAAGAACTATTTGAAAATCTAGTTTCATCTCCTTCCATCAAATCTGCAAAATACACATTTTAAAATTTTTCATCTTTACTAAATTGTAATGATATACAATAATTCATTTTTTCTTAGTTTTAGTGTGAATGGCTGTAGTACAGTATGTTCTATAAACTGCATAGATATGTGCTCAATCTCTCTCTTCTGAGAGCTCCTGCGAGTCAGGTGGTTTTTTGTATGGAATTCAACTGTATATCTGAATAATTGTCATTAAAATAAATTTTATTACATTCATGTCAATTGGTCTATAGGTGGTTTTCCAAAGTCTTTTATTATATGTTTTGGTTTAGGTCCAAAAAGTGATCACTTTTATTTCATTTTAAGTAAATAATCTATTGAATTGGTATCTAATAGCTGTTGGCATAAGCACTGCTGGCCTCCAGGAGGAGCAATTAAATGAGACCTCAGTGAATGAGGGTTATGTAAAGTTGTATTATCCTGCTTTTGTCATAGACTAGGAGGACTTCTAAGAGGGCAGTCATGGGGCTCAGTGACCATGTGGTAATTGACACAATTGCGGTTTTGATATATGCCTAACTTCTTTAATATTAAAATATTAAGATTGTGAAAAACACTGTTTTGCTTTTTTTAGTGGCACTGAGAAAAATAGAAACCAGTCATCATCTTTCAATAGATAAATCCCATCAGCACATGGAAATGTTTCAGAAGCCCTCACTATCCATCGATATACCACAGAAACCACAGCCTGGAGACCTGCCCCCAAAGCCTCTGCCTCTGGAATTAACTCAGAAACCTCAAGTGGGAGATTTACCCCCAAAGCCTGGAGAACTACCCCCAAAGCCTCAGCTAGGAGACTTGCCACCAAAACCACAGCTTGGAGACTTACCTCCAAAGCCACAAATGAAGGACCTTCCTCCAAAACCTCAGCTAGGAGAGCTGTTGGCTAAAACTCAAGGTGGAGAAGCAGCAGCAAAGCCTCAGCCCTCAGAGGCAAATCAAAAATCTCACTCCGTTGATCTTTCTCCAAACGTACAGTCCAGAGACACCGTCCAAAGGCAAGCATCTGAAGAGTCTAATGACATAACACATACCCTGCCAGAAACCCCTGTGCCACTTCCTAGGAAAATAAACATGGTAGGTATTACTCCAGCTCCTTGGAAGTATCCACGGAAGGCTTTGAAGTTATTGTAGGACTTTATGTGCACCCTTGAGCTAGCCACTCAAGGCAACATAAAGCTATGGGCTGGGGTGGGGAATGAGGGGCTCTTTTTGTGCCCCAAAGCAGTTTCAGGAAATGTTGGGGATTTTCAAGTTCTCCTGCATGCTCAAACAAATACTTGCAACACAAAGCAATAATCTTGGGAACATGACAGTATATTTAGATTTATTGGGATTTATGTATTTATTATATCTATGCCAGTCACAACTCTGAATGAATTGATGGTTTTCTCTGTTGCCTTTGGTCATGGGTCTGTGTGCCTTAGATTGCTAGAACATTTATATATTTGACTTTGTAAGAAAGGGAAGCTTTAAGGGAAGCTGTTAGCACCAGTTGTCAGTAGATGCAAAATCTAAAATCAAGTCAGCTGTGGCAAAAATAGCATATGTCCCTGTTGTGAATATTTAATGTTGATGTACTTAATGGTTTAGGTGTAGGTTCAGATGTGTTGATGAAGTGGCAAAATTGACATTGCTGCTTGGTGTGTAGTAGTAGATCTGGAACTCTAACTTGATTCCAACCCCCAATTTATCTTGCTGTTCGTCTTTCTAACCAGTACAATTTCCAATAGAGGATTGATTCTTAATGCATATGTAGATTGAGATAACTATGAAAATCCAGAGCTCTCTTAAGATTTTCATCATGAAGAATACATCAAAAGGGAGATGTCTTCGTTTGTCAGATTGGCTATGCAAAGCACTTAAATAAAAAGGAAATGTTTCATTCTAGTGAAATAGTGAAAGCAGAGGGTGAGTTTCTGCCTTGTACTTGTCTGAGGAAGAGCCCTGTGGAGCCATCATTCTGCTTGACTTCTGGCATAGACTTGCCTGTAAGCTCCTGTCTGCACTGAGGACAACAGAGTTGTTGCTTGGGCTTCCTTTAAATTCTGGAATTTAAATATTACAGGGATCTGATCAAAAAGTGTTTACTTATGTACTTTAAATATAAGCAGGCAATCAATCATCTACTTGTCACTTTATTAAAGAAGAAAAGAAAGCAAATAATGGATTACCTGTTTAGTTTGGTTACTTTTGGCTTTTTTTAAACTGTCACCCTATTATATACAGAAAAATTCTGAGAAAAGGTCTTTTCTTCTCTAAACTCAGCCATTTTCATATGTGCAGTAAATTAAATAGTTCAGCTGTTGTGCAGTGACCCAAGCTATTCTATATCTTCTCAGTATATATACACATATATGCTATGTATATATACATAGTATATGTGTGTGTGTGTATATATATATGCACATAATATGTATATATATATATGTATCACCAGGTTTTTGCACATCTTTGCATGCACACTTGTATCTCTTTGTGTTCTGTGCAGCTTTTTTTTTGCTTGAGTGATAATGTGCAAGGATCCGTCTGAAATGTATCTTGCCTCCATTTTCATCCTCTGGCTGTATCCTCTCCACAAAGCTGGTGAAATGCTTCATCCCAGTGAGACCCACAACAGCATCCACAGTACTCGTGGGCACCTCTCTTGGGCTTGACTATTTAGCCACTAAACAGAGAAGCATGTTTTTTTTAATTGATAATTTTAGAAAATTAATTGTTCAGAAACATAATTTAAAAATTTCAATGCTGATAATTTATAAGGATTTGAAAGGATATTTTTAGATAAACGAAACTTGCACAGAGTGCTCCTGAAATCACATTGAGCACTTGAGCGTTCTTTATGTGTGTGGTGGTTTCTATAAAGGAGACAAAATACTAATTTTTAAAGAAATAAAAGCATTGAATGTAATTAAGAGCATGGTTGGATTATTAATGATCACAGCATCTCATTACTGTTCAGTTTTAAGCATAAAAGCTCTTGTTAATAAGCACTTGTTGGGTACAGGGAGTCAGTGGTGGGTATTTGTTTTTCAGTCGAGAATTGTGTTTCCTGGAATTGCTTCCATTTTGTTGAACACCAATGCCACAAACTCTTATGGAACATGAACAAAACATGTTCTGGAACATATGTGCTCCCAACATATCCATCCTTTTTTATACCTAACCATGATTAAATACACCTTGAGCTTAAACGCTACTTTTTGCTGCTCTCCATGAAAGGAATAAAATGTTAAAATCTGATGGAACCAGACTAATTCCCATCATTTCTCGTGTGTTCTTACAAGCTGAGTTCCATACGGTTTTATAACTTTAGAGGAATGTAAATTTCTTTATTCTTTTTCTTGAACAAGACAATTTTTACCTTGCAGTGGTAGTTACTTACCTTCATCACTGGAGGATTGACTAGGGGGGGAGCGCCCTTGGTTTGTAAAGGTTCTCTCGAGTTGAAAGCTGGGACTGTCCCCAAGCACCTACTCCTATTGAATTCCAGTCCCTAGTGCTAGATGAGATTTTTTTTTGTTTCAATTATATGAATATATTTTTAAGAAAAGAGGAAGCATTCTTCGAAGTGACTTCACGCTGCAGCAAACCTTTGCTGTAGAAAAAAACCCTTGATCTCATATGATCCTCAGGTACTTCTCTTCATTTGTTTTGAGTATGGGGTTTTTTAGTTTTATGTTGTTAACTTTCTTCCTTAAATCCCCCTGTAATTGTTATTTTTCTGTCCCTTGAGTTTAGTGTGAGTGCTTTTTTCAGCATGTCTGTTCTGCTGTTGAGTTGCTGGGATTTGGGTTTTTTTTGACAAAACATGGAGGAATTTCAAGTGGGTAGGTAACAGCAAAGAGAAGACTCCCTAGGAAATTTCCTCTGTGAAGTTAGTTTTGGCTCAAATTCTTCTAAACCTGCTGACTTTTCCCTTCATAGCCCTTCTGCTTCTCATCTCCTTCTGCTCTTCTTGGGTTTTTGCATTCTTGTTATCTGATTACTTATGTTAAAAGAAGTAACTGTAGGTTTTGAAGAGGTGTGGGTATGAAAATACAGGAATATAAAGTAGCAGGAGTGTTTTTGCTGTGAATATTGCGTACTTACTCTATTTGGAAATAATTTATCTTCCCTGCCATAAGAAACATATGTTTGGGGGAGGAGTCCATGGCTGAGGCTTTTTTCATATGAATTAGCAGTATGCAGCAAAGTATGACCTAGAAAATACTTGGACTCAGAATGGTAGAGCTGTGAGAATATCTAGTGTGAATTGTCATCAGAAAATAGTACTGCCATCTGACATTAAGGTAATTTTAGTAAGAAATTGCTAACATTTGGATGGAAAAATCGCTTAAAAATAATTTCCAGTCCTGTAAGCAGATTTGAAATTAAAGAATACTGTATTTTTACACTAGATCCAAAACCAAAACTGTAAGGAATACTGGGATTTCAATGCAGCATTTTCCTCAGTCCTTGCCTCTCTTGGAACATTCAGAGGAGACTGGATTTAATTTTCTGTTCATGCTGGGTTTTTTTGATGGAGTATGTACTAAATGAGAAAGAGGGTGTTTGCAGACTAGAACAATGTAAAGACATTATTTCAACTTTCTTCACCAGAGGAAGCAAGGGTTACTTAAGCCCTCTTAAGGGCTACATGTTAAGCACTACACATTACGTGGTGCTGGGAGTTCTGAATCTTAAGGAAAAAAAACCCTACACCTGTGTAGGTAACTTTTATTTTTTTTATATCTTTGTTGAAGCAGAGTTTGGATTTCTGTATTCCCAATTGCAGGGAAAGTAATTGGTAGTCTTCATTTTCTTGAAAAACAAAACATAACTAAAAGGCAAAATTTGTATAATATTTTTTTTTCTCCATTTCTCATGTCCTTCATCTCACATGTCATTCTATTTTTAGGGGAAAAACAAAGTTAGGCGAGTGAAGACCATTTATGACTGTCAGGCAGATAATGATGATGAACTCACATTTGTTGAAGGAGAAGTAATTATTGTAACTGGTGAAGAGGATCAAGAGTGGTGGGTATGTATCTTTCCCTTTTACAGTTCCACATAATTTTTTCATGACTTTTATAGGAAAGTCTCTTTTTCCAAATTTGGATGGTTTCTTTTTATTTTCGTTTGTAGGTGGTGTTTTGGTTTGTTTTTTTTTTCCCCCCCCCTTTGATTTTTGTCTGGTTTCTTTTGCCTGAGCTACCAGCCAGCCCTTAAACTCCTATTAAGAGAAAACCCCTTTTATCTGGGAGGGAGAGTCTGTTATAACAAGCCCCACTAGGTTTAGCTTTATTGCTGGCTCATACAGCACATATTTACACATGTCCCTCTCGGTAGTGCATGCAGCCTTTCATTAAGTGAAGAAATGGTGATTCTTACTACATTTAACAAACTTATACCCTCCATGAAAATGAGATGTGTAATTATCTTCAGTTCACCCAAGATGTTAAGCTATACCTACAGGGGTTGCTGGAAATCTAAAGAATAGTTTGTAGTTGATGCTATAAGCTGGTGCTTTTCTTCTTAAATTAGGGGCAGATAACATTTTCTTTCCCTTCTTTCCTCTCATGTCCCTGTTTCATACCATACTCCCCCTATTATGGACTGCATAATGTTCAAGTGCTAACACCAGGTTTTTCTCAACCCCGCATGAAGGCTCCAGCCTTCCTTGACAATCCAGCTCATGTCCCTAAAGCCCTGCTACATCATGTTTCCCTGCCAAAGAATTATTACTGGGGATAATGAGACAGATTTCATTTGACTAAAACAAATTCTAGTTGCAATACTGCCTGTGATATCCTAATCTAAGTGCAGCACAACCTTTGCTGTTTTGTTTCCAGCTACGGTTTCCTCTCACTCATCATTTAAGTGTGGAAGATTTTCAACTGAAAAGCTGATATCAAAAGAGCAGTGCCCAGTGAAAAGTGTCTGTGTTGTGCATATCACCTAGTCCCTGATAACTGCTGCATTCCCTGCTGGATCTATTTTGTGGAGTGGCATTTTTAGCCCCTTGGGGACATGCCCAGCACGTTCCATGAGGTGCCCCAGTCTGAGTGTTTCTGAGAAGGGAAACAAGGGCTTTTGACTCATATGCTTCAAAACTTTGGCTCTCCAAGAGGAAATGGCCAGCCCTGTATGTTTCCCCTTCCCATTTTGTAAGCTTGTGGAAGAGGAAGGAAGGTACACCATTATTATGAAAGTAGTGAGCAGCACTGTAGCAGGGTGAGAAGAGGGTTATGTGGTCAGTCAGGGCTGCTGCTTCAGTGCTATTCAACAGTTGTTTATAATTATGCCTTTTAAACATGGAAAGATCATATAAATATTCCCTTATTTTTTAATCCCTTTGAATAAGTTTATTAGCTATTTCTTTATAAATAATCATTATGCAAAAGATGTAGGAAGTTGTAGCTGAAGGACGCTTCATCAGACAACACTGTGATTTGTTATAAACACTAGTATGCCCTTAAATCATGAGATATCATACTAATTCAATGAGAAAACAGCTGGGCTTTTATCACCCTAAGTGAAACATGCAGATTATCTTAAGTAACTTCACAAATATAGCAGACAATTCCCTTCAGTGAGATGTCCAGGATTTATTCATTTAATTAAGATAAGTGGTTTGCAGAGATGTTACTGAAAAGCTGCCTATCAGACAAAAGAAACTCAGGCTTCTGTTTTGGTGTGATTCTTGAAATTCAATGATGTATGTAAGTTTCCTAAAAAAAAAAAAAAAAAGAGTTTCGTTCTCTTTAGATTTAATTGGCTTAATTTGTCTTATTTATAATATGCTTGTGCAGTTTCATTTTGTTCCTTTACACAAATTCAAATGTTAACTAAGGTCTGCTTCAGACTGTCCAAGAGGTTGCAGAGGCTCTGTGAGCAGTTCTGCTGTTTTTGAGTGAATGCAATCTGTGAAGTCTGTGTGTACACATGCACAACTATATATACATATGTATACATGTACCTTCTTCTCCTGTGTTGCAGATTGGCCACATCGAAGGACAGCCAGAGAGGAAAGGCGTCTTTCCAGTGTCCTTTGTGCACATTCTGTCAGACTAGTCAAAACAAACAAATCCTAAACTTGAGCATTGCACATTCTTCATGCAAGACGGGCTTTTTAGCAAAAGCGAACGCTGCTGCCTCCCTGTAATCCTGTGCACAATTGTATATATAGCTGCTGTTACAAATTAAGAATTCATTTAAGTTTCACCTCATGAGGTTGAATTATATGTATTGTAAATATACTGTGTTATTCTGCCTTTGCCAGTATTATGGTAGCCTTGGAACCTGGCACGCCTTACCGGGTTTGTTGAAGCCATCCTGGGCATTTAGCACTTCCATCTCTGTCCGTGCTGTCCCACACATGTGGACTGCCAGCTTTCCAACATAGGTGGTCTCTGTCACCCACGTAACTGTACAGAAATGACTGTTCCTAATAACTTGGTATTCTCAATATACAATTAGCAGAAAGTTAGAATGAGTGAATGGTTTTGGACAATTTAAAGATCAGTCTGCAGTTCATAAGTGTATGCAGTTTACAGCTATGAAACCCACTTCGATATTTATTTCATATAGTGCTCAGTTAAGTGTAATTATGAAGACAAATATTCACTGACTTTACAGATAACAGTAATGTTTTACAGTGTGCATACAGCATTTCATGTTTATATTATGTGGACCTATGCCAAACTGTGATTGCAGTTCCCCTGTGATATTACCTCACTATAAAGTTACAAATTTATTTCATTCGAAAACTTACTTTAATGAAAATTAGTCATATTGTTCTTTAGTAGATATGTGTGAAATTTGCTGGTTTCTTTCACTGAATTCTTAGTAACCAAGGACTTCTAGCAAATGTTAACTGTTGACATTGTGCATGCATTTAGATGCTTACTTGAAACCTGCCTTTGTACAAAAGTAGTACTGTAGTCATATAGCTACATTTGAGGAAAAGAACATTTTAACTTAATTGCTATTCAGGTTAATGTGAGCTTGCAACAGTATTTGTTTATAGCTAAATTGGCTCTTTGAAAAATGATTTTGTGGATTTTTTTTTCCTCTGTCTTTAACCTTGCTAAAAGTTAGTTACCTAAAATAAATTTTTTAAGTGGTGATATAAATTCAAATTATTTTTAATGCTCTAAAAAGTAAAAGCTAAGATGACCTCTCGTGCATTTGATGAGGCTGGTAATGATAGATCTCAGATCACAAGGATAAGGCTGGTTTTCATGGAGTTCACCAAACTGCAACAGTAATGGTTGTAACCCAAAGCATGAAGTAACAGACATACTTTCACAAAACTAATTTCTAAGAAAATATTTGGAAGGCTGCATTTGACTTGAGGTTTCTTGAAAGCTGGTGTAAAGTTGCATTGCCAGAAACCCTTCAATGTATTACTGGAAACTTTAATTTCCTGTGTCACTTTCAACATAATTTTTAATCGTTTGAAACATCATGCAGTTGTGTTTTTCCCATGGTTTGTCTGTAGCAGGTTCCATGACTTTCATATGTAGTTTTGTATTACTCGCTTTAAATGTTATTTTGGCTTCAGTACCTAGTGCTGCTATTTCAAAGCAGATTGTCTTGGCTGCATGGAAAGGTTTTCATTTCATGAAAGCATATCTCAGACTTTCTGAGGGCTTTCATTTCTAATACAGTTTTACAAGACTGTAGTCAGTGAATATTTAATTCTGTTTGTGGTTAATTTATAAACAAATATCTGTCTAAATCCCACATGAAAAAAAATGCAAAACATTTATCAACTATTAATGGTTTTATCATTTATTTTTAAAAAATGAATTAAAAAAAAAAATATGCAATGAGTGAGCAAGCCTGCTGGCATCTAATCTTCAGTATTACCAGCTCCAGTATTTCAGACTTTATTCTGTTTTTATGGAAAGGAAGTCAGGTTTAGCATTTATTTAGCATTCCATTTTATCCATTACTACAATGTTTTAAGTTGCATTAAAGAACAAAACCTATTCACTTTTGTGGTCAATTGTATTTTTAAGTGATCTTGAAATAAACTGATAAATACAAATCATATAAAGAAAACCTAGGCATGTAAAATTATGTAGAGTCAAATGTCTATTCTTTTCTACGCTCTTTAAAATAGTATACATATGCATTTTATAAAATTAAATTAGTTCCATAAGGAACAATAGTTCTGTTTATTCTGGCTTATTGTGGGTCATAAGAAATCTGAAAATGTATGATATTGATTGAGTTTAAGTACAGTATTATATTTGAACTCAATGAGCCACTGTCTGCAATTTTGTATATGACATAGTATTTGGAAAGTCTAAATCTCTATGGGAAATTAGCTGATAAAGGGTTGGGGGGAGGGGCAGGGGAAGGCGCCCCCAGAGGGGGAAGTTTGCTCTGCAGATGATGTCTTATTTACTGTTGAACAACAGTTGCTATTTATTTTTTTATTACATAGTACATCAACGTGTACAGAAATCAGATCTGGTCATGCCACTAGTTAAAATCTTGACTTCTCATTGAATGTTAAGGTAAAACATCAGTACACATGTCTATTCACATGTATTTAATGTGACAGTTTTTGAGTACTGTATGTGTTAATTTCTACTTTTTTAATATTTAAAATTGCTTTTAAATAAATGTATTCAGTTGATCCCAGATATCTGAACAAGGCCCTTTTTGTCAACTGGAGTATCTTCTAGGGAGAAAGTCTGGATTCCAAACAGGTAGAACTAAGACACTTGAAATGTTTTCTCTTTAATATAAAGCACTCCTTATATAATGCAATTAAATGTGTATCTCTTTAACAGCTGTTAAATATGGATGCAATTGCCTTTATCTGGAAAATTTTACTTACTAAAGTTAGCATCAAAACACTTGTTTTGTCCATGAGTTTCGATTGCTTTCTCTCTGGCCTCGGCAGGCTCTTTGGGCTCCCAGCCCCCTCTGTGTTGTTTCCACAGCAGCCCGTGGGGTTGAAGGAACCATTCACAAATTCTGTCCATGGGCAGGATCTCCCAACCCAACAGCAGCTCTCACACCAACTAGAGCAGTACTAATCTTTCCTGGATGGAGTGACTGCATTGCTTAGAATTTTAGTCTTGATCCAGCTTGCAGATGTTATTTTTTTCCCATCCCTGACTCAGTTCTTGGATATTTCTCATTTACAACCCATTCCTGTCAAAGCTACTCCAAAATGAACAAGTCACTTGAAATTGCTAGAAAGCAACAAGAACATCCTTTAGCCAGAGGAAAAGCTGAAGTGTAGAGCTATCAGATCTGGTTTGTATCAAGAATAGTAGCTGCCACGGCATGATGTGGCTCAGGAGACTGGTGTGGTGAGAGCCTCTTCAGACTGGATTGTGGCACTGGTGTGATTCCCCACTGTCACAGAACATCCTGCTTGCTTTGTTTGGGGCTTTCAAACCTACATAGGCTCAACATGGGGCAGTTGGAGGGGGAAATATGGATGTGGGGCAGGAGAATCAGTCTGGTTAAATAACTGTGCTTTCTCAATTTCTACTGTGTCACAATATTTCAGATAACAGCATTCAGAGGGACATCAATTCTAACAGACTCAGTTCTCTGTCCTACTTGCATTATGTGTTCTTCGGTGACATGTATTGATTTCCTAAGTCAAAACTGAGGTGAATATCTCATACACTGTTTGGAGCAGCAGAGAACAAGACAAATGCATGCCCAGAGATCTCTCTTGTTCAAAGTTTCAGTCTCCTTACCCTTCTCCTGGCAAATGTAAAGCTCATAGGTAAACAGAAGATTGGCAGTCTATACTAGTGGAAGTGGTGCAAATATTAAATACAGAAGAATGAAACTCAAAATAGCTCCCTACTGCCCAACAGAAAATAAACAGTTCAATTGTATAAATCTGATTTGTTTTCAGATGCTTCCCCTTCCCAGAACTCTAGTTCTGTGTAATAATTTACCTGAGTATCAAAAGAAAACAATTTCATTTTCCCGTGCTCCACAGTTACATAGTTTCATGCCCCTCACACCTTGGACTGGGAATCTTCTGTGCTATGAAACGAGAACTAGACAGAGGAGCAAATATCCGTAAGTAAATTAAGTTCAGCTTCAGGCCTTATATTCTTTACAGAGAGCTTTTCACCTTAAGAGTTTAAGGCTCTCGGGGATGCTTTTATTAGACCCTTTAGCCCTTCTGAAACAGCTGGAGGCTTTTCAGGTGTATGCAAAATACACACAGCTGTAAGATGTTTTCCTCTGTACCACTGCAAGACAACATTTTTGTTGTCTAATACAAACTAACTATTCTAAATTGTCTTAATGATACTTTTAGGGCTGTACATAAAAAGATTTACAGCTCTGTCATCTGCTGAGGGAGTGCTCAGGTTTCTTCTTGAGATAAGCAAAGTGCTGTTTGTCAACTCGTGCTTAAGGTGAAACCCCCCCTGAGCTGCAGCGAGCACAAAACCTGCATGTCTTGGCTGGTTCTGGTCAGCTGCTGCTCGGGAACAGTAAAAACGATAGTGTGTCATGGTACAGGCTCTGCCTTGTTCCTCTGTAAATTACAGAACAGATCCTCCCGGCTGCAGCAAGGCGGATGTCTGCTCCAGTCCTATTGTAAAGGTGGGGGCAGGGAGGAAAGTTTGTGACAGCTGTCACATCTGCTAAGCTGTCAGAGCAGAGAAGAAGCTGATCGGTCATTTTCTGCACCACCTAAAGAATGTTTTCAACAAGGTTAAGCTTACCTGGAACTTTAAATCCAGTATTGACTCTATTAATGCTGTTCCTTCCAGTTTGATCTTGGTTCTTGTAGTGTCTGATCAGAAAAATCTCTTTCCCTTGTGCTTTTTTCTCTTCTCTGAAAGGCTATGTGGGTCCATTTCCATGTGGGGGCCCCCCCCCCCCCAAAGCTTGAAGATAATTTTGTGCCTCAGTTACCACCAGAAATTATGAATCTAATTTCTCTCTCACAGTCCCACTGAACGTATGAATCAACTCTGAGAAGTCAAACACAGCTGCTCTAGAATTGCTGTATTAGAGGTTGTTTCTTGTATTTAACTTTGTACACTTCAAAACAGTAGCATTAGGCTTTGGCTTTTGATAACTAATTAATTTCCCCAGTCTTTTCATCAGGGAATGCTCCAGGAATAACTTATTACTTCTGCCTGCAAACTTACAAGCTTAAGTTATTCTTAAACCTATTTTAGTAAGATAATGTTTTTCATCTCTCCCTGCTCTCACATCCCTACTGCAGTAGGTGTCAACAGTCCCTCTGTGCTGGGGTTCCTAGTCTTTAGATAAAATTAAAAAACTTAAGTATCAGAAAGGACTGAGTTGTGCTCCTGAACTTCAGACTGAAGGAAAGACAAGGCACCTTGAGCTGAATGTGCACAAAAGAGGCCAGCAGCTGTTTGGTGATTAAGCAGGGGTTTATTGTGGTTTTCTGTTGGAGCCTGCAGATTTCCTTAATGACCTGACACCAGCAGCCACTTGCTGCTTTAGACACCTCAAAGACAAAGCAGACTTTTTTTTTTTTTTCAAATAAGTAAAGATTCTACTGCCTGTAATCACTTGTCTATTTGGCATCTATTCCCATCCATGGCTCCAGATCTACATATCCAAATTAATTCCCTTTATTCACTGTAGGGTTTGGATTCAGAGCTGTAGCCCTACTTTAACAACTGTAGGCAGGAAAGCAAGAGCCCCAGGCAGCTGACCAGTGAGCTGCAGCCAGCCACATACTCTCATTTAAGCTAAGACTTTTTTATTGTGTGGAAACCCACCCAGAAGCTGGAAAAAAAAGCATTGTGGAGAAATTTCAGGACCTCTGAAAATTCTGACCTCTTTGGATAGAAGCATGGGGATGAAGGGCAGATTTGTGATCCAGAATACTCCTTAGTCTCTGTTTTCCCTGCAGGAACTGGGCCAAGCGCTGCCTAAAGAAACAGAATAAATGCTAAACCTGCCTTGATAGGGTGCACAGAGCTGCTTAAAAGTGAAGTTTGGCAATCTGGGCATCTGGAGAGCAGGAAACATCTTCATCTGAAGTGAACTGACACCAAGTGATGCTGGAAGATAGGGAGTTCCAAGACTTTTGTAGAGTATAGCAATAAATCCAAGCTCTACATGTGCTACAGGGTAGAGAGATGTGAGAAGAGCAGGGGATGGAGGCCACCACAGCTTGGACACCTTTGAAAGAGTATGAATTACTCCATGGTTGATGTGAAGATCAATCATAAGGAGTCAGCAGCTCTCCTGTGAGCACTGCCTCTAGGCTGGCCATTACATGACCCTGAGAGGTCAAGGCAATGCAGACTCCAATGAAGTGAAGGTTCCTTGTCCAGGAGAACAGCAAGATCTTGGCAAGCAGCACTTGGGGTGGGAGGGCAGCAGGGCAGTGAGACCATCTGGTCAGCACTGTGCAAGTAGCTGCTGTAATTGCTGGGTCCTGAGAAGGAGCAGTAGTGCTTGTTCCTCCACATTTGGCTGTAATCAAGGAGGTGCTTCTGCCCTGCCAGATCAATCTCTGGCTGCAGCCTGACACAGGACCCAGGTCCACCCTTAGATGTGGTTCTGGCATCCCCCCTTCCTCCTTGGAGTGCATCTGGAACAGTCACCTTCCTTAGGGATAGATCATCCTTTAACTTGGCACTTATGTTCCCAGGTCTATCTGGATGAGATGCTGCTGGGTCCAGCAGAAAAGCTCCTTCTGTTACCCTCTCCCTGCAGGGATGTAGAGAAATTTGAGAGGGGGAAAAAAAACAAAACAAAACTCAAAAAACCACACAAGAAATTTGGAGGTGGAAAACTCCTCTCTACTTTAAACCCCTGGAGAGCAGGATTTGTTCCTCTCATTTGCCCATGGCAATGTTCCATCTAAATGTTTTTCATGCAAAATGCAACCCCCGGTAATGTTTATTTAGATGGGAGCTGCCAGGAGTCATTGCTTCCCTCTGTAGAGCAGGTGCCTGCTCCGTCCTTGATCCACAGCTTTAGCTGCTTACCTGGTGGAATGTAAAGGAAGGCACCAAATGAAGTACTTCTGCATAGGGGTCCCAATACCTACAGGACTTCTCTGCACCCCAGCCTCACTGCTGCCCACATCTCCATCTGCTTTGGGCAAAAGACAGGACTTGTAGCCATTGTGGCAAGGCCTGGGCCTTGGGGGCTGCAGAGTGAGCTGAAGCATCACAGCCCCCCAACAGTGACTGACAGTAAAGCTGGGAAGCAAAATGCCATTTAGAGAAATTACCTTAAGACGTGTTACCCACACCTAATCCCTGTCCCTTCCTGAAAGGGATTGATGGTGCAGGAGAACAACAGCATCTGTTGCTGGAGGGAGAGCTTCCTGAGGAGCAGATGGAGAGGTCATGTCCTAGGGGCATCCTCACTCCTTCTGCAACCAAGATGTCATCAGTTGTCAACAGGATGGAGAAGACGAAGAAGAAACAGAACAAGGTGACTCAGAGATGAATGTAGCTCTAGAGATGGAAGGAGCTCTTGGGGTTTGAAGGAGAAATTAGGCCTTTATGAGTTTTTTCTTTGATCCTCCAAAGCTAGTCTTACAGACAATGTCTCAGTGAAGTGGCTTGGCCGCCAGGCTGGATAACCAGGCCTTGACCACAGCAGGGACCAACACCTGCATTTGGAGTTGCCAACAGCGCTGTCCCAGGATGTCACTCCTTCCCTGGGCACAAGCCTGCAGCCCCAGGTGCTGCTTGCTCCAGGGCAGCTCCAGCAGAGCCTGGTGGAGATGGCTGGGTTTTGTTACACATGTTTGAAGCCTGCAAGGCGCTCTGGCATGTGGCTGCTCCCTTGCCATGGCTGCGGAGCCTCGTCCGTGCCCTGCTGTGCTGTGTGTGCTTCGTGTGTGCTCAGCCAGAGCGGCCCGTGAGGGCAGGGTCATACCTGGCCCCTCACGAAGGGTCTCTCCTGGCTCCCCGGATGGATGTGGGGGCTGATGCGAAGGCTCTGACCTGTGCCCCACCCTTCACTCCCGGCCCGGCTGGGTGAAGAGTGCCGGCCCGCCAGGGCTGCCCGGGGGAGCCGGAGCCGCTGCCCGGGGCCGGCGGGGAGGGAGCCTGTGAGGGGCCCGGGGAGCGGGGCCGGGCGCGGCGAAGGTGCCGGGGCCGCCTCTCCCTCCCCCCGCGCCGCTTCCTTTTATATCGATGCGGCACCGCCGCCCGCAGCCACAACCTGCGGCCGTGACGCCGCCGGCAGCCGGAGGGACGAGGCTGTGCCCCGTGCCCAGGTAAGGGCTGCCCGCGGCCCCCGGGCGGGGCGCGGCGGCGGCGAGGGGCGGCTCAGCGGGAGGGACAGGGAGATGGGGATCGCCTAAGGAGCCGGGAGGAGCCTGAGCGGATCTGGGGTGGGTGCCCGTGGGGAGCCGCGAGGCGGAGAGGAGCCGGGAAGGAGCCGGGGCAGCCCCCGCCCCGCTGTCCCCCATCCCCGCAGAGGATGCTCAGCGCTGCCCGGACAGCCCCGCGCCTTCCCCACCGCCTCCCGCGGCGCCGGGAGGTCTGTGGGGCCGCGGAGAGAGCACAAGGGCGGCCGGAGGCAGCTGTGGCCGAGCTCTGCTTCCCCCGGGTCAGGAGGACCTGAGGCGGATCTGCTCTGTCTGCGAGGGGGGAACAGGCCGGACAGGACGGTCCTGTGCGCCCTGGGTCCAGGCACGGACGTGGCAGATGCAGTGAGCGGGGTGACAGCCCTCACACCAGCCCACACCACCTCAGTCACTGCCGATTGAAGCAGCAGCACGCTGGGCTGGCCGGCCAAAGGAGGAAGCCATGGTTTGGTGCTGCCCGCCATGGGTGCTGTTTGTGGCCGTCCTGGGCTGGGACCAGCAGTGACCGTGTTACATGGAGGCTTTTTGTACAGATGCCGGGTGCCAGGCCGAAGAATTATTAGTCGTCCTCGTTCATGCAAATCTTGTACATAAAAGTTCAGCTCAGCAAGCAGAAATGTGCTGGACTGGCTGGTGAGAGGGTGAGCACTTCTGCTTTGGGGGATGTGGTACTTCCTCATCTGGGCAGGAACGGTGGTGTGGTTGTGATCATGACTCTATGTGAAAACTACCCCTCTCTTGAGCAAGCTGCAGCATTTCAAAAGAGTTAGTGCAGAAACAGAATAACACAGAGCAGCCCCTACACAGTGAAGATTACCTGGCTGTATGGTTTGGAACAGAGTTACCCTTTTCCCATTTAAAAATGAACTCTTATCCCAAATAACTATTTTTTAACAAAAGTAAAAAATGTATGCATTCTTTAATTTAAGATCCAAAAAGCCATGAGGTGATGCTTATTCAGTGTTTTGTTAGGTATATGATTAAAACTGTAGAAAGGCCCTTTTATTTCATTCAAACAAAGAAAACCCCATATATGCACCCCAACCTGAGAAGTGCTTTGAAGAGATGTGGGATTTTGGTGGAAGTTTAACGTCCTCTTTCGGAGCTTGACTGAAAACGAGGTTGGCAATGGCTGCTGTCTGTTTAATGTTGAGGAGGGCAGAATTGATGCTGTGGGGAGTTGGGGAGTATTCATGGTGCCTACATGTGCTCTGAAGGACCCTCTCAGGTGCACACAGACACCATGGGTCATCTCAGTGCTCGATGCTGCTCAGGGTCATCTTGCCTTAGAGAGAGGCAGCATTTGGCTGCATGGCTCCTCCTGGTTTCCGTGCTCAGCAGGGATCAGGAGCCTGTGCCTGTCCCGGCAGCAGGATGCTCTCCAGCTGCTGTTGCAGACAGCAGTCCCTGCGTGCTGCTCGCTCTTGCTCTCTGGGAGCACTGCTCAGGCCAGAGGCCTCATTAGTGGGTTCTCTGATAGTTGTCACCTCTTGCTTTCCCAGCGTTGGTGATGTGGTTTCCTCCACGGCTCAGCAGGAGCCCCTGGCATGAAGGAGCTTCTGAGTAGGTCTGAGGCAGTGCTCTGCAGGGAAAGTAGGAACTGCTCAGCATCCAGTAGAACAGTTGTACCAACAGGACTTTTAAAGACAATCCCAATAAAGTCCAGAGCATCCTTTTCTCTAACTGAGATCGATAGTTCAGACTGCTCAGCAAAGAGCGTGTGTGATGGATTTTCAATAGTCGGCACAGCACAGCTCAGGCTTGAGGAAAAAATTATTAAGCCTCATTCCATGCCTCTAAATGTGAGTGTGCCCAGCAAGAGCACTGGGAGAGGCTGATGCCCTGAGGGGAGTTAAAAAACGTTAATGCTGCCTATGAGCATGGAAGGGCACAGCCACTCTCAACTACTATTTATTTCTTTGTACTCAAAGGTATCAGAGGATGCATAGTGGCTCACAAAAATAAAGACTGGTATTTGAGATACTTCCTGTGCTTGTTGGAGGAGAACAAGGCCCAGAGTATTTTGAAAGTAAAAGCGTATTTCCTGTGAAAAACTGCTGAAGTGACGTGTGAGATTGTTTCAGAGCTGGAGGCACAGGCAATGATTCAGGCCAGCAGTGTTGGCAGCTGGGCTGGTGTGGGGCCGAGGGGAGGGTGCTGAGCACCAGCCTGTCTAAACCTGCAGATAGGGCACAGGCATAGCATCATGTTCTCCTCTTGCTGCCCTGGGAACAGGAAGACAGGCTGTGTCTTCTGGCTGCAGACAGCCTCAGGGTCTTCATTAGGGACTAGAGGTTGGTCTGCCAGCAGGTATTAGCATACCTGCTCAGGTTGAGTAAGTACATGCTCCAGAGGCTCCATAGAGAGCCAAGCGCTACCTGAGCACAAAGGTGATTCCATTGTGGTATCAGGACTGTTTCTATAAGCTGAAGGTCCTTCCTGCATTGCTCTCTCCACTCTGACTTAGAAAGACTTGTCTCTGAGGTTAGTTCAGTCCAAGACCTGTCCTCCTGATTGTCTGGTTTAGGTTTTCCTTTAGTGCTTACCATGGCTGTGAGCCTGCTTATCAGCTGAATCACTGCCCCCATGCAGACCTGCACAGTTCCCCTGGGAGCTGAATCCAGCTCGATGGCTCCCAGGAGCCTTCTCTCCCCTGCAGCAGCTCAGCTCTGAGGGAGGAGGTGGCTGGGAGCAGAACACAGCCCTGACAGTCTGCTGGAACACAGTTGCTGGAGCTGGTTTTCAAATCTGTAGCAGGGCTGTATCTCGCAGCGGGTAGGAAGCACTTTGCACAGTGTCTGCAGTTACTCAGCTGTTGGAAACCTTTGTTCTGTGCTGCTCTGTGTGGAGCTTGATATAGCTTGGATTTTTTTTTTTTAAGCTTGAGTTCTATTACTGTCCTTGCTGGCTATATTTTAAAACAAATGCTGCACACATGAATTTATTCCTTTGAGATCTTTCTGCCTGAGAGATGCTCAAACTGAGTGTATATGTGTGACCTTGTGTTAATAGGTGGGATAAATCTAATAGGTAGCTTTGGTTTCCATTCCCAGCAGTTTTTCAGGTGGTGCAAGCTGTTTTTCTATCATAAAATTTATTTTTTTTCTAGAATTTCTTTCTAGAGCTGGGTTTGCTATCAGTATTGCAACAATGCTGTAAGATTACCCCAGGGTATCTAGTGGACAAACTCATTTCTCAAAGGCTTGCTGGATAGAAATAGAAAAATACCAAGTCTTCTGACGACAGCAGAAAACTAGGAATTTTATCTTGTCTTGCTAAGATAGTCTTTGTCTCAACCAGAAAGGGGACCCCCCCCAATCCCAAGCATCTGCCTTGTTCCCAATCTTGAGGTCAAACCTCCTGGCCACAACTGTCTCTATTTAAGAGAAAGATGTAGACACAAGTTATAATCTGTGCTATGAAAATCTAATCTGTGACCTAATTTGTTGTGATACCATGAAGAACCTGTCAGTAGCAATCACTGTAACCCATGGCACAGATGCACTGCTGCTTTCCAAGAGTGCTCGCTCGCTGGAGCCCCAGAGGGAGCGGTGTCAGGCCGAGTGAGTACATTTGGGCTCCTCCACTGACAAATTTGGGAATAATATACAGACAACTCTCAGGTCACTTTTGTTATTCTTTTAAAATGGAAGTGGTATGGGCAGTCTTATTGTGTGTGGAAGGGAATCTCTCTTGAGGAACACCCTGGTGTGAAACGTGTGGGAAGGAATGAAATGCAACCAAAACTGGACAGTTTTCTGTGCGTGCCATAATAGCTGTTTACCTGCCTGATGTTCATTCCCCATGACCATGGTAGCAGCTTGGATGAAACCAACTCACTGGGTGAGTGGTTAGAGGAGGGACTTGTCTGAATAACTTCTCACCAGTGGGAGCTGTGGTTGCGTGGGCTGATTCTCAGAGGGCAAAACTGGCTGGTTTCTAGTACAGCCCCTTTGGGCCAAGTTTATTGTCCTTTAAGGAGAAAACAACAGGTCTTTTTTGGTGTGTTGCTGAAAACATAGCACTGTCAATCTTGCTCTGCAAGGCTAGAGAAGGAAGGAGAAGTTTACAGGTCAGGAATGCACATGTAATAGGCTGAAAAACTGGGAATTGTACTCCTAGGTCCCTGCACTGGTAAACCTGCTAGGGAAAAATCTTAACTAGGGAACTACTTCTGTATTAGAAACAACAGAGCTGGGCTTCCATTTTGATTGCTCTAGAAATAACTGGGGGGTTTTTTTGTTTGTTTGTGGGGTTTTTTGTGGTGTTGTTGTTGTTGTTGTTGTTGTTGAATATTATCCTTCAAATGCTTTACTTGAAAGTACTAAATTAAAATTTACAGGGCCATGCAGTCTGTTAACAACTGCTAAAATCGATGTCTGGTTAGTGAGACCATCAATCCGTTTGGATTTGAGATCCAGTAACCTAGATCCAGTAAGATGTGTGTGCATGGCCTGCTGCCTCCCTTTCTCACCTTCACTGGAGCTAGCTGTGCTGCTGTTAAGGCATTAGATCTTAAGATGTCTTATTTATTTTGAGCCTCCTCTTTATTTTCAATACTTTGTTCCCTAGCATACATTAGGTGTATGCTAGCATAGAATACTTGCATTCTGGTAGTAATTTTTGTGTTCTTTTTTTGTATTTTGGTGTACTTTTACTCAGCCTGAGCACTCAGAGCTCAAGTTTCAATGTGTTATTTGCTGATTTTTGTTCACTCCAGGCTTTTCCCTCCACCCACGCACTTCCTCTCAAAAATGTTTCCTCATTTCACCACTTTTTCACACCCATTTCTAGCGCAGGGTTGCCTCCCACCGAGGGCAGGCTCAGCACTTAATCTACCGTTCACCTCTGCAGGAGATGGGCGACAGATCCAGGTGTGAGGAGAGGAACAGAGGGAGGAGAAGGTGCTTGCCCATGTCAGGGGGCAGGCAGAGGAGGTCTGGGTGCAGGTGTATTTTTGGGCAGCAGGACCAAAGGCATAAGCAGGGTGGGTGTATGTATGGGTGGAGGGAGTGAAGGTAGAAAGTGCAGGTGGTTTTATGTGTGTGTTCACGATGGGGCACAGCAAAACCTCTGCATTTGCAGGAGACAGCTGGGAGACAGCTGGGCATGCTGGGCTGGGACCACTGAGGTTTGAGGAAGGTGCATCTCCAGACCACAATGCAGCCAGGCCAGAGACCCTCAGCAAAGCACAGGCAACTGAGGTGGCACTTACGATAGCTCCAAGTTTTAATGTGCAATTTTGTTCCGTTTGCCTTTTATTTTTAACAAAAGGTTTCTCACCTCCCCTTGGACAGCACCGATTTCTTAACCACATGGAGTGCATCTGGCAGCTTGCAACCTGTTAAAAGAGGAAAAAATACCACGATGAAAATAACATGTCTACAGTTTTAAATTAGGTAAGGGCTAAAATTAGTAGGAGCAGGCCTGTCTGTGGCTGTGCAAACCAGCAGAGAATTAACATTCATCTGATGCTGAGCAAGGCAAGCAGAGGTTTTCAGCTCACACTTCCTTCGCCTTGTCCCACTCCTGTCCTTGCAGCTTTGCTTCCCTGCAGGGCTCAGTCACCAGTTAGCAGAAAGCTGTGCAGATAGCACTAACCTTGTGCCAATACTGAGTGCTACTTTCAGCATTGTGAAGTGTTAGCAACAGCCAGAACATTTTTACCACACTCCTTTCATTTCTTTGCTCAACTGCTGTGAGTGCAGCTTTGGATGCATCGTGCTAAGGTCACTTGTCAGAGACCTGGATGTGGCCTGAGTGCCACGCTGGGGCCCGGATCCACCCACCATTTCCTCGGTGAGATAGGAGCCCCCAAGACACTTGTTTCCTCTTCCCAGCTGTGGTTTACTTTCCTCTTCTGTAATTGTGTTTCTGTTAACAGGGCTGCAGTAAAATCCAGTTGCTGAGTTATTCACCTCACTAGAATAACTCTTGGGTGGTTTGGTTCTTTGCAGACTATTTTTATCTCACATCCTGGTGTCATTTTCATTTGCAGCATGACCCATGCAAACAGGTTTATTTGTGCAAGTTAAAGTGTGCAATAGACTGGTGGGCTGATGTATTTGAGGGAGGGCGAACAGCAAAGAACCTTCACCTCTCTCCCCTCTTCCCTGAGAACTGCCGTGCTAGGCCCTGTGCCACTGCCAAAGTCAAACTCCTGGGAGTGAATGTTCTTCCACCCCTAGCATATCCAGAGGAATCAGAGGTCACTTGGAAATCAAAACTAAACAATGCCTTAGTGCAGCTTTGAAAAGTTTACTCAAAGGGCTGGCGTTGCTCCAGTGCGGTTAAACTGGTGACCTCTCTCCCATAACAGCCCCAGAGAGGGCTCTGGTTTGGCTGACAGTGGCCAGGGGTGGCTGCAGAGCTCATCCTAGGTGGCAGGGCTGGATTCACACTCCTTGCACCATTCTCCCAACCAGAGCATGCAGGGTGCAAAACCAGGGAGGGCTGGACTGTGTCAGGCACGTTGCTGCCCAGAGACCTCTGGAGGGGTTGTGCTGGAGGCTTGTGAGGTGCCCAGGCTGCTTCAGACAAGGGCCAGGGACCATCCCCAAATGGGAAAAGCCACAGAAGACCTGGACTTGGCTTGTTTCCCTGGACTGCGCCTCCTCTGAACTATCCCACGGAGGGACAGCTGGAGGCTATGTCTGCAGCCTCATCCAGCGGCGTGCTCCTGGCAGTGGACAGCTGTGGGCATCAGGGCAGTTATGTGATGGATGATTTATGTTCCATCAATTCAATGTCTTGCCAGAGACACAGGGACAGAGTGTGATGGGGAGTATCTCTGTGGTCTGCAGGCTCTAGGGATGATTTGGGCTTCCATGGTGGTTGGTCTGGACTAGCCAATAAAACTCATATAACTCATAGAAGCTAGTCCTGATTCCCAAGACTCCCAGAACTGAGGAGAGCAGGTGCTCCTGCCTGGGCATCCTAACTCTCGCTGAAGGAATTGCTGATGACCAAATACCGTCTTCTGTGCTTTAGTGGTTCTGTCAGGCATCCTGCTTACGTTGAAGCATTAAGAAATATTTACTGTACATATTAGAGTTCTTTTGTCAGTGCACTCCGAGTATCACAGATATCACTGGCAATGGCCTACAGCAATCCATCAAATGTGGATGAAGAAGCCACTCCCATCTCTATTTAAGGACTGGGACCATGTTTCTTTCCCAGGATTACTGCCTTGAAAGGAGATCGTTTTAGAAGTGCCTCCAAGTTGCGAATCTTATAGCAGAACTTCTTGTGCAGAGAATTCACAGCTGAGACATCCTGGTTACTGGTGTTAATATAATTGCATTTTTGGCATTTTTGAGCAAAACCTGTTTTAGGTACACTTGCACCAG
>VWZS01007389.1:266-13335 GCA_013397075.1 Rhabdornis inornatus | reverse complement strand
TTTTTAATAAACTACCTGATGTGAGAAGCACTTGGTGGATGTACTCAGAACTCTTTTTCTGTGGGAAAAGGCCACCTGTGTGGTGACTGTGCCACCCCACATGCTTTTGCACAGGGCTCCCAAGAGACCACATAGCTGGCAGAGGAACAGTAAATTCTTCCCCCTGCAGGTTCCTGCAGATGCCAGTCAGTTTGAGGAAGCAAGAAAGGAGAGCAGGGGCCCAGAAGGAAAATACTACGTTCAAGTGAGCACGTAGAAAAGGACTGATCCTGATAACCTTGAGTGCCTGCTGAGCCCACTGGCAGGCTGGAGCACTTATCCAGAGCCCTCGGAGAGGGCCATCTGATCCAAGGCCACCAGAGAAATCATGGCTTATCAGCACATTGCCCAGTGCTGTGTGGGTTTGGAGCTGTTCCTGGGCAGTTTTCATAGAGCTGAATATAGTTATGTGCATGTTGCACAGTGTCTGGGCTTTTCCTCTTCCTCTTAGCTCTGTTGGGCACTGCTGTACAAGTGTCTGTGAGGGAAGTTGTGTTCTCAGTCAGTGCCCAAATTGGTGTAACTTCCGCTGGACAGTGGCTCCCAGAACTGCAGCCCTGTCTGCACCAGCCCTGCTGGGGAAGAGGAAGAGCAGAGGCTGCTCTGCAGGGGGACTTTGGTGAGGAACTTCCCCTGCGTTTGTTCTCCTCCCCTAGTTCCTCATGCATGAGATGATCCGAGTCCTCATGTTCCCTGTCAGGGGACATTCACCAGCTGGTGTTTCAGCAACAGGGGATGCTCATGTCCACTTGAGAGGAGCCATGGACTTCCTGTGAAATCCCCTGTGGAATAATAGCACACATCCCATCCACATTACTACCCATGTGTCCAGCATGCCTCAGCCTCTTGTCAGCCCTGCTGCTGGGAGAGCTTTGGGGGGCAGTTAGAGGTGTCCTTGTTTCCGGGGGAAACCAGAGCCTGCCCCTGCTGGCCCTGCCTGCTGGGGTTCAGCACAGGGAGCAGATCCCCTTTCACTCCCCTGTGCTGGGAGCTGCACCACCTGCTCAAGTCCAGGGAAACAGGAGGGAGGTGAGCCCTGTTTCTGCCCCAGTGCCCTGCCTGCAGCCATGGCAGTGCCCCCCAAGCCTTGGTCCAAGGGCAGGTGGTGGTAGTTCACACCCAACTCAAAACCACCAACTTGCCAAGCTGGTCTTTCTCCAAAGTTGGTCCATATTTGCTTTACCCTCTCCTGCAGAATGGAGCCCAGACCAGCATTCAGGCTTTGCTGTGTTCCCTTAAGGTTTGACCTACTAACTAGCTGTCAGGCAGTTGTAGATGTGTTCTAAATATTTGTTTAGATCTCATAGTGTGCTGAATCGTTTCTGAGCTGGAAGATCAGGCAGAGCCTTGGCCTGGGAACAAATTAAGCTATCCCCTCTTAGTATGTTTTGACTTTGTTTTGTTTTCTTTCCTGCACTACTTTGTTGGGCTCCAGTACTACTGTGAATTTCACTGACATCAGTAAAACACTGACAATTTTCCCAGTGGATCTCAGCAGGATCAGAACTCTTTGGAGATGAAAGCATATCTGATTGTATGAAAGACATATTTTCAGAGGTCACTGAAATTCGGTCCTTTATCCCAGAGCCTCCTTTTGCCCTAGACACTGATATTGCAAGTGCAGTAGGTGAATTTAGGTTCCAACCCTATGAGAAGATACACTAGTTAACACAGAGAACTTTGGAAATTGTCCTTCCTCTCTCTGATGTCATTTTTATCCCCTGAGTGTATAGAGATTAAAAGATAGTTGATGAGCATACTAAACATTCATTGCACATTTCTCTTCTAGTATCCAGCTGACCTCAAATCTAGAATGAAATTAATTTGCATTTGTTTCTAAAAGTATCTTATTTTTGTGAATCAAAATGTCAACACATTTGAAAGTGGTCCCACATGAGACATTTGTATCTCTAGGAGTTTAAATTGCTGGATCAATGTCCCATTAATACTAAGGGTGTTTAAAGGACAAATTCTCTGCCTACTGCAGTGAAAATTTACCCGAAGGTATGACATTTCACCTGCCACTGAGTATAAGATTGTTGAATATAATGGACCAGAATAGCAAGATTTGCACATGCTGGTAACAAAAACGGGGAGGAGCAGATCCCATTACAGAAACCTTCCTTTTTTTTTTTTTTCCCCTCCTCCGTTTTCAGACATGAAAATTTGCATGCTCTTTGCCACTTATATTACTGCACTATTCAGAAGCCCGTGCAGCATATGAGTGGATAAAGAGAGCCCCAAAAACTTCCACTCAAAATGGTGCAAGGAAATGAGAGCACCAAGGGTACATCCAAGGTCTTGTGGCACAAAGCCTGGCTCCAGCTGGACCACAGAGCTATGAGCCCCATCACATGCTCTCCTGGTGGCAGCTCTACTGATGGACAGGGCTTTGCCAGAGCTTGTCTGCCCTCAGCATGGCTCTGTCCTGAGGGAGCACAAGGACAGTTGGCAAGTCTCGACCCCCTCCTCCTCAAATGAAATATGGAGACAACTGGACTGAGCTATCAGCACTCTAAAGCACTGCAAATAATCTGAACCCAGGGGCCCACTGAAGCTGAGCCTGAGGCGAGGCATGTTTACCCAAGGAAGTGCCAACATAGCCCAGGAGAACATACCATGAAATTGCACCATACTGTCCCTCCCTTGCGCTGTCACGGAAACCAGATGCCAGGATGGAAAAGCACCAGGAGATGAATAAAAAAGCTTCAAGTGCCAGAGAGCCCTGCTCAGCCCTACCTTCTGCTGCAGGCCATCTATACTTCCCGGCATTCCCTGGTCTCCTGCCAATTCCCATCAACAGCTGTGGTTTGTGGTTGTAATGCTCAGCATTTGTCTCCTCTTTCTCCTAGCAGACCTGCCCAAAAGCTGGATGTGCAGCATGTAGCAGTTCAAGAGTCCCAGGACTCCCAGAACTGGCCTCTAAGTATGAAAACAAATCTTTCTTTACTCCTTTATCTTCTCCAAGGCCTGAGACATTGCAAGTGTGGGTTTGTAAGGCTTCTGGGCCCTTCTGATGGCATTTGTGAGGAAAGGTTACATAACACAGTGCTTTATAATACATAATTTTCTTTCTTTTAAAGAAAAAGAAAGTGCCAGCAGTAAGTCTAAACCTAGACTGCCAGCCCAGAAGCAGCCTGCTTACTGCATTTAGCACATGAAATGTTCTTCACTCCATCATGCTTATTCCCAGTTTCTGTGTCTATGTATTACTGTTGAGGCTGCAGCTTGAGTAGGAGTGGCTCCAAGATGTTAGCAAGTGTCTGTTAGGAATCCCACTCCCTGTTTCAGGAGGCCCCAGAAGTTCATTAGATGTTTAATAGCTTCCAGTCACTGCTGTGCTGCATGGACCTGAACTGGTGACCGAGGGGGAAAGGTTCTCTCACACATTTACAAACCCTGAGGCATCTGTTCCCCAGACACAAATTTGTCTAATTCCCCTAAACCACTGACGATCTGCCCTGAAACGATACTCCCATTCCCTTAGGAAATCCCTTGGGTTGATATCAAGTAGATAGTTATTTTTGGATTCTTTCCCAGAGAGAGTGCGCTGTATTGCTCTGAACCCTACACACCAAATAAATACATCATCCTACTGTAGTAAAGGTCCAAAAAGTTTTATTGAAGGGGAAACAGATTATTAATAATTAAGGGTAGTTCACTGTATTGGTTTTGAGCCAAGTAAAGCTAATAGAGCTTTTTTTTTATAGCAGAGATAAAAGTGTAGAATATTGAGACTGAATTGATTGCAGCATTTAATGCAACATAAAGTCAGTTAATGAATTTCAAGGGTTAACTCTGCATTAAAGTGAAACATGAAGCTTGCAAGCAATGTATTAAGTATTTTTAAAGATTAGCAAAAGCAAACAAATAAACAAAAATCAAAACCTCACCCTTCTTGATTAGTAAATGCCTGTATTTTTGTCTTCCTGAGGGAGAAACTCATATGACCAATATCTTTACTTCTTTTATCCTAAAGCTCTGGGTGCTTATATGTAGGTGTCTGCTTTTCCCTCACCCCCTTTTAGAATAAAACAAAGCCTTTACAAGGAGGTGATCAGGGATTAATTCTAACAAAGTTCTCCTACGGCTGCCTGTGATATTCTCATGGCAGGGATGGACAGTAGTGTAGAGGGAACAGTATTTGACAAACGCTTTTGAAAGAAAGGTTCTAAATGAGGACAGTTCTAACCTGCTACGTGTTTGAACCACCCCATGTTGTTTATTGTCTACCCAATTACAGTTTCTTAATTTAAAAGGATATTTTATATTTCTCTGCAATAACAGAAGAACATGACACAGAAAAGAGAAAACAGAATCACTGGGTGATTAGCTGTACTAATGAGGATGAGGAAGGTTTTAAAATATTCTCCACTGAGCAATTTAAATGTTTGTTGCAGAATAAACCTGCAGCCATTCCTTCTCACTGACAGCCATAATATTGTAATGTTGTCCCTTTCCCAAACCATGCACTTCTTCTGAAACCTTTGTCCAAGTCTCAATGTGACGTGAGGTCTTTTTCTGCACCATGGTCTCCTACTCTCTGCCTTATTTCTTGGTAGCCGTTCAGTCTTCCAGTGGGCACGCGTGCCCCTCTTTGCCATCTGGCCACATTCAAGTCTTGAGTGCAGCCCCCTCTGCACTAAACCCAAGCTTGTCACACTCAGCTGAAAAACCTTTCACAAGCTCAGGGGCAGAGTCTGTCATCCGAGCAGCAGCGTATTGTGCCTTAGGACAGAAGTGACCCCATTAAAACCATTTAGAAGCATGCACACTTATGACTGGCTCACTGCCCTTATGCCTCTCTTTGCTCTCACATGGTTCCATGGGCCCTCTTATATCCTCGCTGAAGCTGGTCTTATTTGAGCAAACCACAGAAATGTTGTATTCTCTACATCTGCCCCTACCAGTCTTTTAAAGTAAAATTTAACTGATAAACAATTCAGATTAAAATAATAATGGCAACATAATGGGAGCATGAAGGAGCTGATACTTTTTGTCTTTTCTTAGAAGAGAAGAATATATAATTGAAAAATAGAGTCCTGTGAAGAGTGTAACTAATGAATTGTAATTTTCTCCTGATTTGCATTCTGTATGTTCTGCATTTCCCACTGGATCTTTCTGGGCTCCTCCCTGTTTCCAGCTCTCCCCTTCCCTGCTACATTACCAGTGCTTCCACTGCAGTTCCCCCAGTCTCTCTCTTACATCTTGCCAGCCGGGCAGGAGATGACCCAAGCAGGTTGACTGGGCAGTATACATGTGCTGTTGAGTGTCCAGCACCATAAACCAGATTTCCAGCAGAGTGTGGGCTGTGTGTCCTGGGACAGGAAGGATGGCTACCTGTCATAGGCCAAGGACTCACAGGAAAGCTGGAAACCAACTCCAAGTGATCAGCCTTACTGCATAACACGTAGTAGAGACACTGTGTTGCTCCAGCTTTTGTTCCCAGGTTTGTTGGTTTAGGACTAGCTTGGTGGTAGAAAGACAATGTGTACAGCAGATTTCAGCATTTGTGTTTTCCTCTCATCTACAACTTAGTCTGCAAGCTACTAGGAGCAGGAATTGCACCAGTGTTTTTTTAAGGCATTGTACAAATATTTCCAACTTAGCTTTTTGTGTATGAAATTACTGAAGTTTAATGGTATGACTTTAGGCACTTAGAAGTTGTCAGAATGGGAGGTACCCCTGCCAGGCTTCGTAGCCTTCTTGCTTAATGTCATACGAGAAGTCTGAGGTCAGAAATATGGTCTAAGCTTCAGAGTTACAGCCTAGCATCTCACAAAGAAGACTCGTTTGCTTCTTTCTGGTTTTCAGCTTGTTCACTGCCTGAGACAGGAATAATTTAGAATCAGGAGAATATGAGCATGTATTTAAAAAGTCCCCACTAATTTGTGATGCAATCCTGCAGAGGTGGTGTGGTCACGGGGAAAAGCTGTCTAGTCTGATCATTAACATAATAGGCACCTAAGCTGTGACTCCAGGAACCCAGATGTCTCAGATGGGACTGGATCCAGATTGTTATAAACAGGCACAGAATGTTTCCCAGCTCATGTGGGGTTTATCAGCTGGACATAAAAAATATTATCCTTTAATCAACTGAGAAAACTCAGAATAAGTTTAAGCAATTACAATGTGCAATACCAGCTTTACTCTCTTTTCTTGCTAACTGAATATTAAACAGCTGTATCTGGTGCTAGATTTAGCTCTAGGTGCCATATTCCTCCTCAGGAAAAAGGAAGAGAAAGATGTCTGGTGTTCAGTGTTACAGTTGCTCAGCAGAGGAAGTGTTTAAGTGCCTGCCTAAATGCTTTGTTTCATGGAAGCGTTCATCTGCACCCAGTCTGTCTCTCACAGATTACAGCACGGGAAAGTCCTGGCTTTCCATTTCCTCTGCTAGCAAACTCCTCCTTGCAGCTAGAGGGGCTTGTGCTTGTGGGACCAGTAAGGACTCTATTTCTGTCCCTCGAGCTACCCAGGCATCTTAAAATGATTGTGCTCAAAGATTCTGCTTCATAACGCAAATATGCCTACCATGAGGATGATGGGTGACTGGGAATTTCTTATCCCACAGAAATAGAGTGCTACCTAACCACTTCATATGAGATCGTGGGAGAACCTACAAGAAAATGTGTGTACTGATGAGGAAAGGGTTTCTTCAAAGTTCTTTACATTCAGCAATTTGGTTCACTAAAATGATTTTAATGTCTGCTGCTCTTTGGAGCATATTGACAGCGTTACAAGAAGGCAGCAGTATAAAGGGATACAACGGATGACTGCATCAAAACAGTGTCATTTTAAAGAGGTAGATGTAGTTGGTGAGCTAATAACTAAATCATGGTCTGTTTTTTCTCTCATTATTCAGTAGCCTTGTACTCAATATCACTTAGATCACACACAAAGATACATTTAGTTTCTAGAAGTTGAAGTGAATGCTGCAGAACCAGTTGAGGTCTTGATTGACTAAATTGAATTCGAGTTTTCTGATGGGACCAGACAGTCAGGTCCTTTCAAACTGAACTAGTGGTACAAGAGCAGAACAGTGGCAACAGTGACACTGCAGTCCTGTGAGGTGCTGAGCACACTCAGCTTGTGGTTGTGCCATTGGAGTTCAAGGAACACATCCTATGGGATGCAGCCTGAGATGCTGTCCTTGCTCGTGTCTTGCTCAGCAGTGCCTAACACTGTTGTTTGGAGAAGTCCATGTTTACTCACTTAATTTTGAAGTTGTCCCCTGAAATTGATACTCTGCAAAGCCCTTGCCTGAGGTGCTTTAATTAAGTTACCTATTTCCCCAACAGAAGATTGCAACTTCCCCTGTGATGTGAAGAAGAAACTAAGAACAGCTGTAGCAAAGGAAACAGCTGAGGCAAAGTGAAATGGTCTCTTGACAATGTCCCTTGGTAACACCTAGACACAGCCCAAAAACCACTTATGAGCTAAATGATGTTGTGAGGGCTTCTAATAATAAATGAATTAAGCACTTTGGGGGAAAAAAACAAAAACAAAAACAAAACAAACAAAAACAAACAAACAAACAAAAAAAACCCCACGAAAAACCAACCAACCAACCAAACAAACAAAAGAACCCCCACCCATCAATAAACCAAAACACTGCAATGATTACATCACAACAAAGGATGTGATCAAAGTAAAATACCAATCTCGTGCTCCTGAGGTAGGCAGAAATCTCAATGAAATCAATAAATATTTGTTCCCATCAGGGCAGCACAACTGTCTTTGGTCAAAAGCACCCAAATCAAACAAAACAAAAAACTGTGTTCTCTTCCAGAGAGTCATGAGACAGTCTGACTCTCTGGGACATAGTCTTCCCTGTTCTCTGAAACATTGATTCTGTCCATTAACTGGAATACTATTATGCTGCTGATCTGTAAAATTCTGTGGGGAAGAAAAAGAAAATATAATGTTTGTGAGAAAGTTCCAGTTCAGATATATGTTTTATTTCATCCTGTGGTCTTGGTGGTTTACTTTGTTTAATAAACTGGCTTGACTGAGGCTAATGGGAGGTCATGTGAAATTCTGCCATTCGACATCACTGGATTTGCAGCCTCCTCTGACTTGGTGAAGCCCTTACTTAAAGGCACTGACTGCTACTCAGGGTGAATAAGGGTGAATAAATACACTGACATTTAGGAGCTTACAGAGACATTTAGGAGTTTTGCTGGAGAAAGGTGCCTCTCATATGAGCAAAGGTGATGGCCCAGCACCTGCTGAGGTGATCACAGCTTTTCCACTACACTGAGTACAAACAGGTACATCTGGGGCTTTTCCTCCACTGAGTGCCATAAGGTCAGGAGCTCAGTCTGTGGCCATGACCTCCTAAACTTGGTAATGCTGGATTATCTCAGTTGCTTAGCAGGTCTCTTCCCTTGCCAGTTTGCTACCAGCATAGGTTCACCACTGCAGCTACTCAAAGTACTTGTCAGTGCAATGGAATCCATGTGGTGATCACTGAAGAAATTCTGTATTTCACAAACTTCTTTAAGCAGCTTAAAGACCTCAGAATCTAATAGTGTGTTCTTCTGTATTCTGTAGGAGGTCCACTACTCTAATTTATCTTTCTATTTTCCAGTAGAGATAACACACGATTAAAATAGCTGCAGTTCCTCTTTCCACCTTCCTCTATGCTCACTGGTCTGTAATCTTCTTCTAATGCAGGCTTAACACCTGACATTTTATCTTTTTTCCTCCTTTTTCTTCCCTATATCATATAGGTGAGCTGTATTTTTGAGGTAAGGCAGCAAAATGTGAAAAAAAAAGAGCTTTATTTTGTAAAATCTCCATTATTCTTGATCACAGTCCAACTGACATGGCACTGAACCCTCCTGTGTTATTTGACTTAAAGAAGTATTCATTAATTGAGAGCACGCTGTGTGTTTTAGCTGAGGCTCCCCACATGAAGAGGCCATGCTGATCATCTGTAGGAAGCAACTGCATCACCAGATGAGCAAACTCGGAAATAATCTTGGACTTTGTAATGGCAGAAGAGATGACTGATGCAGTTAGTCACGTGAAGTGACTGGGGCATAGCATGAGGAGATGACAGCATTTCACCAGGTCTGTCAGGGTAAAAAGATTGAACTCCGGAAGCATCTCAGTTTTCCCACTCACCACCTAAACATGAAAATGACCTTTTTTTGGTGGTGAGGGGAAGGCATTCTGAGATTGTGAGTGCCTGTCTCTATGCACGTATAAAACATTTGAACTGTTTGGCATGACAGTATCTGGAAGCACTTCAGGGATCCTTATGAGCATCCAGTGATTTGACCTTGGCTTTTTGTTTTGTCTGTGCTTCTGGAAATTTATGTAGATCATTCATATTTTGTTGCAACTGTTTATATTCTGAAGAGCGACATTCATATCAGAGGATTTGTACTATCTAAATGAAAGCCCTAGAGGACTCTGTGATATAAATGTGACTGCCTCTGCACTCTCTCGTCTACTACCGTGGCACTTGACGTTAGTTTTATCTGAACTGAAAGGTGCTATGAACCACAACAATATAACAAGGCAGCCCTGCAAAGCTGCCTTTCTTCCATTCTTGACATTTTCCATAAAAAATTTCATCTCCTTTAACCATTTATTTAAAAGAATAATCTTTAGCCATAGGATGTTTACTTTCTATTTTCATCCATGTAATGGAAGAGCTATTGCTGTCCTCCCCTCCAGAACAAACAAGGCTGCTGTTGGTGGTCAGGGCATTCTATTGTCCCCACTGAGTTCACATGGCTCAGGGTGATGGTCACTTCTTTTTCCCTTTGGACTCTCTCCCCTAGGCTACCATTAGGTTGAAAAGCAACACAAGTATCCCAATAGTGCATGGCACCTAAGGGCAGCTTTACTCCTGTGGCTTTATTTATCCATCTGGCTATCCATATATAAAGTCAAGTCATCTTTTGTCACTGGTATATACACACACATATACAATATGTATGCATCCATGAGTACATTTAGAGTTTATTAATCTTGATGAAAATGCTCTGGCCTGTTTTCTTTCCAGATATACCTACCTCGCACCAACTAACTAACAAAATCCTCAGGCATTTAGCAGCACAGGAACAGTTATGTTCTGTTACCACTCTTCTATCCTATGATACTAACTGAAAAATATAGTCTTTAATTCAGTTTTTTGTTGTTGTTTTGGGGTTTTTTTGTTTTTGTTTTTTGTGTTTTGTTTTGTTTTGTTTTGTTTTGTTTTGTTTTGTTTTTAGTGGAGAGTTTTAATATTTATTGCAGTGATAGCCTGGCAAAATAATTTTGCATTCAGAAGAAGCAATTAAGAAATTAAAAGTGAAGGCAGAACTAATAGCAAATCGCTGGGTTTTTTAGTCATGCAGCATTTTCCACAGTGTTCAATAATTTTTTATGCTTCAATTATTATGTGGGATGTGGATGTCTTAGTGTGCAGCTGCTGTTAAAGCATCAGTGATGCTCAGCATCTGGGCATTCTTGTAGTTCTGAAAGATGTGAGATCCAAATCAAAGTTAACTTACAATTTTGGAGAACCCTAAAGAGTATATATTATTATAAACCTCCTCATGGTTTCAGGAGGAAATTCTCTTCGTCTAACCCCACCCTGACAAGCCCCGAGTGCTCTATAATGTTAGGAGCAATAAAAACTGTTCATCCCTGAGGCTGGTTATATGTAGTTCTTTAGTTCTGTGTAGCAGGACAAAGTTCTATAGTGTGACAGGTGAGACCCCCCAGTTTCTATTAAGCCCAAATGGTAACGAGTCCAACATTAACTCAGAGCACAATTCTGCTTCCCTGAATTCAGTTCAGTGGGACCGCGATCACCTCCTGCCTGGCACATAGACTTGTAAAGCTCTGTGGACTTTAGAGAAGATGAGGATGTGGTAATGACCTTCCTCATCTCAGGAAGGAGTGTGCATCAATTCACACCTCAAAATTTGTATCGACTCCAAAAAAATCCTTTCTGTGGCAGAAGTGAAAAGCCATGTCAAGCACTTGTTCAGCCACTTACACAAATCACACACAGAGAGAACTGGAACTTCTGTCATTCCGCTGAAGGTGCTTCTGTGAAAATCTTTTTTCATATCTTCTTTGACATCTCCTCTATTTGCTCCAGTCTGTACAAACCAATCAGAGCCTCCAGAACTTGCCTGAGCACTCCCCTTTCCATGCTTAGGTGAAGGCAGTGGGCAGGTATGGTGCACCAGCCCTGGTCTTGCCTGACTGCCACCCAAGGACCAAAACTCAAGTATGGTGATTTCCTTTGAGTTCACCAAACAGGTTTTGCAGCTGAACTATACTCACAAATTGCTTCCTTCATATCCCAGGCTAGTCTTTTAGCTGAAATATTTTAAAGTTATTATAGTCAATTCAAATATCTTGAATCCTAACAAGACACACTAAATTTATCAGATTAAGTCAATATATATGTAGGTATGAAAATAAAAATAGAAATACATTGACATGTAAATAAATCTCTGAGCTATTTTCCATTTTTGTGCTTTCTCGGTGGGCTTAAGGGTAGCTGATATTCACTAATATTTGGCAGTTAACAAACTGCTATCAGGCTTCTGAAGAGAAGCTACTAGAAGTGGTTGGACTGTGAGGTGGTTGGTTTGTCTCTTTCAGATTGAGAAATACCCTTTGATCACAGCTGTATTGATAATGTTTTACTACTCGAGGGTGCAGGTTTTGTCCTGGCAGAATCTGTGCACTGCTGCCTGGCTGTCTCCCAGTGCAGCCTCACTGAATGTGCTGTGAACTCCCCTTGGTGTCACAACAGCTCAGTGTGAAGGCCAGGTGAGAATTCACAGCAAAATTTAGAAAAGCATTGTCAAGATTCCAGGTTATGTTAAAAAAAAAAACAAAACCAAAAACAAAACAAAACCAAGGCAGAACAAAAACAGCAGAACTTTTAATTTTTTTCTTTCTAAGTAGGTCTATGTGGAATTTTACTAAAGCAGCAAGCTGTAAAACAAGATATTAGAGCAATCCTTCTGCTTTACCAAATTTATCCACATCAGAAGAAGCAGTTCAGGGTGTGCACTGTCCCTGTGTGAGGATACCAAAATCCAGGGTGTGATATGGAAGGTGAAACCTTCATAAAATCAGAGAATCACAGAATATGCTGAGTTGGAAGAGACCCACAAGGAAGATTGAGTCCAAATGGTGGCCCTGCACAGAAAGCACGTAATTAAGTCCATGGGATGTTCTTAAAATATGGTTTTGTGTTTAGAGTCATTTAGAATCATATATGCTGGGACCTTTCAGATCATTGAGCCCTTCCATAAACCTGTAGCAAAGTCACCACTAAACCACATCCCCAAGTGCCACAGCTACATGTCTTTTAAACACCTCCAGTGATGGTGACTCCACCACTTTTATGGGCAGCCCATTCCAATACTTGACAACCCTTTCTATGAGGATTTTTTTTCCCTAATATCCAATCTAAACGTTCCCTGGTACAACTTGAAGCCATTTCCTCCTGTCCTGTCTCTTGTCACTTGGGAGAAGAGATTGACCTCCACTTGGCTACACCCTCCTTTCAGGGAGTTCTAGAAAGCCATAAGGTACCCTCTGAGGCTCCTTTTCTCCAGGGTAAATAACCCCATAACCCCACTTGGGTTGGTTTTTTTTGTGTGATTTTTAAACACATTTTACATGTCTCTTGTGTTTTTGCGGAGATGGAGGTGGAAAGCATTCCAGGATCAGCCTGAGCACAATGCTATGGGGTTCTGGCAGCGCTCACTGAGGGATGGAACTTTCCATATTTTTATTAATTTATTAATTATTTTTGCTGTGGTCCACCTAGGAAGACATTTCTGAACAGCTTTAAGCCAGCAGACCCACTTTTCCCAGAGAAGGAGCACCCAATCTCCCTTCCCAACCTGGCTTTGCCAGCTGCAAACACTTTAAACCCCCGAGCCAGGCCTTAAAAAGCACCAGAATCACCCAGCTGGCTCAAGGACGGGTCAATAACGTTGGTTGAGTGACGCTAATGAGCTGTTCCTGGGGGCCGCGGGAACACGGCGGCCCCTTT
>VWZS01007388.1:23548-39974 GCA_013397075.1 Rhabdornis inornatus | reverse complement strand
CCCCCACCGCACAAGCCCCGCCTCCCCGCCCCAGGTCCCGCCCCCGGCGGCACGGAGCGGGCGCTGATTGGCTGCGAGGGGAGAGGGCGGGGTAAGGTCGTGTTTACATCGCTCGGATCCCGGTGAGGGGCGGGGCTTTTATTAAACCACGCCCCTGGCACGGAAAGGGGCGGGGTTTCCCAACCATGCCCTCATTAGTGAAGGGGCGGGGCCTGGGCGAGGCTCTCCGCTTTTCTGGGCTAAATATTCTGAAATTAATTTTATTTATTAAGACGGAAAATCCCTTTTCCCCTGGATTTATTAGAGGAAACCTCAAATTTCTCCTGCTTCAACCCCCAATTCCTTTTTTTTATCGCAATTCCATCTAAGTCACCCCAAATTCCTCCTGTTTCAACCCCCAATTCCTTCTTTTTTCATCCCAGTTCCATCTAATTCACCTCAAATTCCTCCCGCTTCATACAAATTCTTTTGGTTTTCCCAAAATTCCTAGTTCCCCCCAAATTAAATCCTGCCTATTTCACCTCAAAACTCCTCGTCTCTCACCCCAATTTCCTCTTGCTTCAAACAAATTTCTCCGGTATTCACTCAGTTTTCCACAAAGGAAATTGTTTTCTTGGGTTTTGGGGTTATTTTTAAAGGAAAATCGGTAGGGGAAAAAAAAAAATGTAGAATTTCCCGGTATCCGCAGCTAAATTCTGGGGCGTTTTAATCCTCTTCGATTACCGAACGAAACTCATCCCGGGGCGGTGCCAGACCCAGTTCCGAGGATAAATGGGACAAACTGGGAATTTGCTGCCCGGAGCGTCCGGGCGTTCCCTGGCGGAGCGTCCAGCGGGAAAACTGGGGGCGGACTGGGAGTGGAGTGGGAGAGGTCTTGCAGCGGACTGGGAGAGGACTGGACAGGACTGGGAGTGGTCTTGGAGCGGACTGGGCAGAACTGGGGGCGGACTAGGACTGGACCGGGGGCGGGCTGGGATTGGACAGGACTGGACTGGGATTTCTGGGCTGGGAGCAGACTGGGAGTGGTCTTGGAGCGGACTGGACAGGAATGGGGCCGGAGTGGAACTGGACAGGACTGGACTGGGACTGGACCGGGGGCGGACTGAGACTGGACAGGACTGGACTGGGAGCGGACTGTGACGGAACGGACTGAACGGAACTGGGACTAGACTGGAGGCAGACTGGAACCGGACTGTGGGCGGACTGGGAGCGGACAGGACTGGAGCTGGTCTGGGGACGGATAGGGACCGGGCTGGGACTGGACAAAGACCGAGGGCGGACTAGGAGTGGACTGGAACTGCACTGGGACCGCACTGGGACCGGACCGAGACCCCGCCTCCCGCCCACACCAACATCCAGGTACCTCGAGCCGCAGCCCCGCCCACCCCCCTGCCTCCCCATTGGTTGCTATTGTGTGACGTCACTGGTAGGCGGGGCGTAGCATCTTCCCAGGGAGTCCCGAAAACCTCTCCCAGCTCGGCCCCGTCCCTCACCTGGGCACCCGAGCGGGATCCCCCGGCAGCGACACGGCCGGACTGGGGGCGGACTGGAACAGGACAGGGAGCAGACTCGGAACGGACTGGGACTGCACTGGGTCTGGGACTGGACCAGGGGCGGACTGGGACTGGACTGGGTCTGAGACGGGTCTGGGACTGGACTGGGACCAGACTCGGAACCGACTGGGACTGGACTGGGAGCAGACTAGGACTGGACTGGGACAGGACTGGGACCGGACTGTGGTCCCACAGCGACCCTGCAGCCCCAGATCCCCCAGTCCTGCCACCACCCCCCACCAATGGGGCAGCTTTGGGTCTCCACCAAGAATCAATCCTGCAGCTCCAGTTCCACAGTGAACTCCAGATGCATCCAGCACCACCATCACCACCCTGGCCCTGTCCAGCGCCACCAGTGTGTGTGGGGATGGGAAATTGGGAATAGATGGAATTCCTTGGGAAAAGGGACTGGGTAGCAAAACTTTTATTTCTAAAACAGGCTGAAAACTGCGGAGAAGGAAATTCCTGGCGCTCCATCACATTTTTTGGGAACTGCTGCCCTTGAACCCTTCTGAGGGTGGATTTGGAGCTCTGGAAGCACCCAAAACTCCTGGAAATGCTGGGAAATGCTTCTGACCCTTGTGCCAACCCTGGCCCAAGAGCAGAGCCTGGCAGCAAATCTTGCTTTTACTGGGAACTCTGGAAATATC
Organism: Rhabdornis inornatus; assembly: GCA_013397075.1. Lineage (NCBI taxonomy): Eukaryota > Metazoa > Chordata > Aves > Passeriformes > Rhabdornithidae > Rhabdornis > Rhabdornis inornatus. Next base: position 37,771 of record VWZS01007388.1, on the reverse strand, counting down.
CTGGAAAATCCCCAAGTTAGGGAAACCCCCAAGTATCAAAGTCATACTGGAGTGATAAGAATAGAAATCCAAGAAACATCAGTGGACTCTTCCCAGAGCTGCCGTCTGGGGGGAAAAATGGGGAAAAGCTTTGAGGGGCCCAGAGCTGCTGCTGTCCTGTCCCCAGGACCCGGCGGCTCCTCCTGGTCCTGCTGTCCCTGAGGTCCCAGCTCTGCTCTACTCCTGCCACATGCCCAGGGCTGGGGTCCTGGGGCATGGAGGGGTCCCAGGGGTCCATCCCCCCACTCTGTGTGTCCTGGAGGTCCGGTCTGGTCCTGGTGCTGTGGTCACCTGGTGACGGACGGGTCGGAATCCACGTGGCCCAGGAGGAAGAGCTCGGGGCGGGCAGCAAAGCCCAGGCGGCCCTGGGGGGATGAAGGCAACAGTTAGTGCTGAGGGGGTTTAACAGGCCTGAGCTGAGCCTGGTTTAAGGAAGACTGAGCCAAAAGAGAGTTTAACCAAGTCCAAGTTGGTTTAAGGGAGCCTGAGCTCAGCCTGATTTAATGAAGCCCAGGTAACGAAGATGAAATGGAGGCTGGTTTAACAAAGCCACCACTTAATGAAGCCCAAACGGAGTCTGGTTTAATAAAGCCACCATTTAATGAAGGCCATAGTGAGTCTGGTTTAACAAAGACCAACTCTTTAATGAAGCCTAAATTGAGGACGGTTTATCAAAGCCTGAATTAAGCCAGGTTTGATGAACCCGATGTTGAGCCCAATTTAATGAAACCAGAGCAGATCCTGGTTTAAGGAAGCCCCAGCCAAGCCCAGTTTAACAAAGCCTGGGTCGGTGCTGACGTGGCAGCCCCGGCCAGGCCACGGCCTCAGAGTCACGAGTGCCCCAGTAATTAGCACTGACCAGAAGGAATGGTGTTAATTGGGAGCAGATCCCACTGTTAATTGGGGCAGATCACAGTCCAGCCCCACCCAGGGCTCTGAAAGGCCTCTCCCTCTGCAATTAACTGCTCCAGCTCAATTAAATTCAGGGTGCGGATTGGCCTTAATTAGCAACGACTGCACAGGCTGCTTAATTACAAGACACTGGAAACCCTCCAGCTGGTGTTAAACTGGACTAAACCTGTGCCAGGCTGGGCCAGAGCAGTAAAAAAAACGGAATTTTGTTTTCTTGGCACAGCTAGGGGGTTTGGCTGGAGCAGGGCAGGATGAATGTGCTGATCCCTGATCCCACTGGAGGAATTCCAAGGGGAAGGCACTGCAGGGTGAGGGACCCTGTGTCCTCCCAAGGATGGCACAGCCACAGCAGGACCCTGGGAGCAAATCCCACAGGATGGGGATGAGCCCCAGCTCACCCTGATGCTGTTTTCAGTTTTGCTTTTTTTTTTTTCTTTTATATGTTCTGTGTATGCTTTGCACGTGTATTTTAGCTCTGTGGCCCATTGGATTAATAACTCCCAGTACTTTTCCATGGCTTTTCCCTAGGCAGAAAGACAAAATAAATTCCAGAGCTCTAGAACAGCTCTTGGAGTTTTTCATGGACAGAGCACAGCCAGTGCTGAGGAGGGACTCCAGAGAAGGGAAATTGCATCACCACTTATCCTCCTAATTGGTGCTTTTATCAATTATGTTTTTTCCTAAAACGTATAAAAATGTCCTCACCCCTGAGGGGGTGGATTTTGTGGACATCTTTCCATAACCACCCCCGAAGGCCTTCAAATAAAGATCCCCTTTTATGTGAACTCTGTACTAAAATGATGTCAAGTTTCATTTCCAGGCTGGGGAAAAGGGAACAGCCCCAGCACGTTGGGTGCTCCAGGAACAGCCCCAAAAAATGACCCAGGAAGCCAAGTTGGAAAAGTCTCCATGTTTTAATGGGAATGGGGGTTTGTACAGCCAGGACCAAAGGAAGAACCCCCAAATTAGTGCAGCACGGGGCAGAGGCCACGGATGGGAACCCGATCTGCAGGCTCCATGCACAGTCAGTGTTTCAGCCAGGAGAGCTGACCCCTCTCAAGCCAAAATTCCCAACCCAGGAAAGCTGGGGGTGGTACAATGGGATTCCAAAGCCACCTCTGGTCCAGCCCTTCATCCCCCCACCCCACAAATCCCACAGCTCGTGGCTGCTGTGTTGTGGGAATGGCTGTAAAGGCTACAAATGTTACACTGCAGGGTTAAATCCTGCTGGGATTCTGGGATAATTACAGGAAAATTGGGAATCCATTGTGGTCAGGGGGTGCTGCAAGTCTCAGCTGGTTTAGGAAAGGGTGGGAAGAGGGATCTGATCCTGCCTCAAATTAAAGGGGAGTTTTCCTGCCGGGCTCTGAGTGTTTTCACTTTCACCCCTGGAATGTGTTCTGGGCACCAGGGAATACCCCCAGAGACCAGGCAGTGATGGATAAAACTCTACAGAAACTCAGAGCAGCAGGGGCTGCCCTGCCCTGCTCTGATCCTGGGAAAGGACACTGGGTTTGCTCATGGCAGGGAAGAAATCCCCATGATCAGATCCCAAACATTCCCAAGAGTTGGATACTGAAGGGATTTTATTCCAGAGAGAATTCCCTGCCTGGGACTGGGAGTGCAGGGAAATGCCAGTAGGCAGTGAGGGATGGTCCTGACCAGGTATCCCAAATAAACCAGGACTGGGCTGGAACACTGGCTTGGCCCCAGGAGAGGTTTGGCCCCCCCTGCTCCATCCTTCACATCCATGAAGCATTTTTGGGATCTAAACCCATGGAGCTGTGCCTCTGCTGCAGCTCCAGCTGCAGAGAGAAGGGAATTTCCCTCAATAACCCCAATCTGAGCTTCCAAAGCTCAATTTCCATGATTCAGAGATCCAAATGCACCCCAACAGGCAAGATGGAGCCCCAAAACACCCCTGGGAGATCCACAGGACACCCTGTTCACTCCATCCCAATCCACTCTGTCACACTCCTGGCCAAGCTTCTTCCAAAACTCACAAAAGGGGGAGAATAGGAGGGAGTTAAATCCAGGACAACTGAGAGCAGCAAAGAAACCCCTGGAAAAGGCTCTTGAAGCCTCCACAGCCTGATTTTGAGCTATAATCCAGGGATTTTTGAGAACTCCAAGAGTATTTCCATGGATCACAGGGAATAAAGTCATAAAATCATAAATAACCACGAACTCGTTTCATTTGCTGAGCCCAAAATCCCACACTGGGCCATTAAAAAGCAGTAGTGCCAAGAGTAATGCTCAGTTTTCCCATCCTCATGGGAATGGGAAGTGTTTTCCAGTGTAAAGTACCAAATCTGCTCAGCCTGGGGCACTGGAGGTAGATCCAGCTGTAGTGTCACCCCATGCCCAGCGACAGCAGCGTCCCCAAATGTCACCCAAAAGGGGATTTGGGGATTTTTTAGCTTATTTGCCTATTTTATCCAGAGCAGCGCTCCTGGAGGTCAGTGTTTGTGTTACAGGGAGGGTCAAACGCTCCGGGATGAGGAATTTGAGGGATTTAAAGGAAAACGGGGAGGGCTGAGGCTGCTCCTGTGCCCCTCCCCAGCCGTGTCTCCCACGCAGGGATGATTTGGGGGTTCAGCAAAGGAACTGAAATCCCCGAGGATCCCGGCGTGGCGCTGTCCGTGTGTCCCCAGGGCACCTCTGGTGGCACTGCTGAGCTCCGGCCCCGCCTATTTGGGGGGGTGGGAGGGCGGCTGCTCCGGGTGCAGGGTCCGGGTGACGCTTACCGTGTTCCCGCAGGCCAGGAAGGAGGCGCCCAGGGCAATGAGGCACAGCCACGTCTGCGGGGACAGGAGGGGACGGTCAGGGTGGCACAGGGACCGCGGTGGCGCAGGGACAGTGTTATAACTATATATTATATATTATATTGTACATAGTCTATTACAGATTATATTGTACACATCCTATTACATATTATATAATACATAATATATAATATATAGTATATTATANTTCTGTTATTAACAAAAATTAGAAGTAACAGTGTGATAAATATATTTTTTTCTTGGACCATAACATGGTAATGTAAAAAGCTTTTGTTCATGGAATTAACTCAGAGAATGGTAAAAAGATAATCAGAAAAGTCTTGACATTTTTGGATTATCCCATCTGGATGAAGACAGGGGTGATGAACACCAGAACTCCAGGGAAGGAATTTATTGATCTCCGTTATCAGGGAGTGTGCCAACAAGAAAGAGCCATAAGGGAAAAAAAATTAGAAACAAAAAAATGTTGATTTACAGGTGAGGGGGGTGATTTTGAATAAAACATGAAGGTCTATGAATATGCAACAGGTCAATGCATTTAAGTAAGTGTTCTCTGAGTTAAGGTGTGCTCTTGGCTGAAGGCCAAGCACCTGCCCGTTGTAACCTTTTGCTTTATTGTCTCCCATTGTCTTCTTAAAACCTGCCAGGAAACTGAACCTTGTTTTTTACACATGGAATCATGGCATGGGTTGGGGCAGAAAAGCCTCTGGGATCACTGGATCCAGCACTGGCAAGGACACCATGGACCACATCCCCACGTGCCACATCCACGTGGATTTTAGTGCCTGCCAGGGATGGGGACCCCACCCCTGCCCCGGGCAGTTGTGTCAGGGTTGGACAACCCTTTCCAGGCAGGAATTCTCCCCAGTATCCAACCTAAACTTCCCTTGGAGGTTGTGTCCCCATGTCCTGTCACCTGGGAGCAGAGCCTGACCCTCACCTGGCCGGGCAGGTGTGCGGAGCCACAAGGTCCCTCCTGAGCCTCCTTTCCTCCAGGCTGAGCCCCCCAGCTCCCTCAGCCTCTCCTGGTGCTCCAGACCCTTCCCCAGCTCCATTCCCAGTTCTGGACGTGCTCCAGCCCCTCAATGTTCTGCACTCAGGACCCCAAACCTGAGCCTGGGTGGGGTAAACCCCATTGACCACTCATGGGATCAGGAATGAGCCAGGATGTGTCACCCAAGGAGCTGTGGCCAATGGCTCCATGCCCAGGTGATGGATGGGGTCCCTCAGTGTCTGTACTGGGACAGCCTCACTGGGCACAGCAGAGTCACAGCAGGTGACACAGAGCAGAGTGGGGAGGGGACAGTTCAGAAGGGTGGGATCTGTCCAGGGGGACAGCCCAGGCTGATCCCAGGGAGTTCCTGTCCCTCTGTCCTGCTCAGGTGAGACCCCACCTACAGAGCTGCTCCAGGGCACCGAGGCAAGGAGGACGTGGAGCTGCTGGAGAAAGCCCAGAGGGGGATTTTGGGAAGGAATTCCTCCCTTGGAGGAGGCACTGGCATGGTGCCCCATCCCTGGAAGTGTTCAAGGCCAGGTTGGACAGGCTGGGAACCACCTGGCCAGGAGGGAGGTGTCCCTGCCCATGGCACGGGGGTTAGATGAAATTGCCTTTGAGGTCCCTCCCAGCCCAACCCCTCCTGTGGTTCCATGGTCACTCCATGATTTCCAGCTCTGTGACACACAGACAGGTACAGAGGAGCCCTGTGCTGTTCCAAAGTCTTCTCCCACCTGGAAGGGGGCCCAGGTGGGGCCTGACTCACCAGGTATGCCACGAAGGACAGGTAGATGATGCTGAGCACGGCAGCCCCGATGTAGAGCCCCAGGTTGTGCAGGGACATCACGTAGGCCACCACGAAGTACATGTTGATACAACAGATGAGGAGGATCAGGAGACCCCCAGCCACCCTCCAGAACCTGGGAGCAAGGTGAGACACAGCGGGGTGAGGTGGGGGGATGCTGTAGGTGAGGAGAGGGCACAGTCTCAAGCTGCATCAAGGGAAAATTAGGTTGGATATTAGGAAAAAGTTTTTCACGGAAACAGTGATGAAGTACTGGAATGGTCTGCCCAGGGAGGTGGTGGAGCCACCATCCCTGGATGTGTTTAAAAAAACATTGGATGTGGCACTCAGTGCCATGGTCTTGTTGAGGTGTTAGGGCATGGGTTGGACTCAATGATCTTGAAGGTCTCTTCCAACCCAAAATTCTGTGAATTCTGTGAGATGTGCCAGGTGAGAGGCAGGTATGCCCAGGTGAGGAGATGCACCAGGTGAGGGGCAGGTGTGCCCAGGTGACGGGCAGGTGAGGGGCAGGCATGCCCAGGTGTGTCCAGATGAAGGACAGGTGAGGGGGACAGGTGTGCCCAGGCAAGAGACAGGTGACCCTGTGGTACTCACAGCCCGTTGGCGAAGTCGTGCATGACGCTGGGCAGGCTGGTGAAGGTGAGCACCGGGATCAGCGCGAACGGGAGCTGAGACAGGCAGGAAAACAGAGAGGAATGAAGAGTGGGAGTGGCTCTGACCATCCCAGAACCCTGGGGTGGTTTGGCTGGGAAGGGACTTTAACGCTCATCCCTCCACCATGGCAGGGACACCTCCCCTGCCCAGGCTGCTCCAACCTGGCCCTGGACACCTGAGGGCTGGGAGAGCCTGGTCACACCTGGCCAGGTGTCTTAGGTTGCAATGTAGGATGTGACCAAAAGTATGGATTCTATCACCAGCTGTTAAAACCAGGTGGGGCAGTGATCTTCATCTTTTCCACAACCCATCCTCCCTCCAGGAGATATCTCCTGGAGGGAGGATGGGTTGTGGAAATCTCCTGTTAATGGGCCATGGAGTCCCAGTGCATGACTGATAAAATTCCATCATCCCGTTGGGAGATACTCCAGCCAGGGGGAGGAGCCAAGCATTTCCTACCCAGATCAAACCCAAAATTTGGAACATCAAGGCAGCCTTTTCCACTCAATTCCAGAGGAAACCCAGACCCTTCCACATCATCACTGGGAAAACTGCAGCTTCTCCAGGAGCACTGCTCCAACAGAACCACATCTGTCACTGCAGGAGGATGCAGCCACCATGGAATGGGACTGCACCAACACCCTGACTGACTGATGGGGGTCAGCTTGGATTCTCACTCTGCCTGTGCTTTGGGTTTGTTCTCTGTAATTCTGTATTTCTATTTTAATTTTCCTAGTTATTCCTATTCCCATATCTTTGCCTGAGAGGCACTTAATTTCAAAATTATAATAATTAGGAGGGAGGGGGTTTACGTTCTCCATTCTAGGAGAGGCTCCTGCCTTTCTTGGCAGACACCTGTCCTTCAAACCAAGACCCCAGGAATGCTCACCTGGAGGCTCATGAGGACGTTCAGGAAGTCGTTCATGCCTGTCAGGTGCTCCACGTCCTGGAAAATGGCCACGAAGAGCGTGGGGGTGACGGCGATGGAGCGCGTGAGCAGCACCCGGGCAAAGCGGGACCAGCGCAGGTTCAGGAAGCCCTGGGGGGGCACAGGGAGGCCATGAGTAAGGAATGAGTAAGGTGTGAGTAGTTCAGACCAGCAGAGGTTCAGGAAAGCCCTGGGTAGGGGCATGGAGCAGCAGGGGTGAGGAGGGAGTAAGGAGTGAGAAAGATGGAGTACAGGAGCACTGCAGGATCAGGAACCTTGGGGGGCTGAGATGATGAGGAGGGAGTGAGGAGTAATTAAGGAGTACAGAGGAGTGAGGAGGACAGAATACAGAGCAAGGAGAACGCTGGGAGGAGTAGAGAGGGAGGAGTATGGAGAGAAGAGTGAGGAGTGGATGAGTAAGGAATATGGAGCAGGGAGTACTGAGTGAGGAGTGAAGAGTCAAGGAGTAAGGACTACAGGGAGTAAGGAATAAGGAGTATGGAGTAACTACAGGAGTACTACAGACTATAAAGAGTATGGAATACAGAGCAAGGAGAACATAGTGAGGAGAGGCAGGAGTATGGAATGAAGAGTGAGGAGTGGATGAGTAAGGAATATGGAGCAGGGAGTACTGAGTGAGGAGTGAAGAGTCAAGGAGTAAGGACTGCAGGGAATAAGGAGTATGGAATATAGAGCAAGGAGAACATAGTGAGGAGCAAGAGAGCCAGAAGTAGCCAGTGAAGAATGAGGAGCAATGAGTGTGAAGTACAAAGCATGGAGTAGGCGAGTAGGGAACATGGAGCAAGGACTACAGAGTAAGGAGTGTGGAGAGAGGAGTAAAGAGACAAGGAGTAAGGAATTAGGAGTATGGAGTGAGGAATAAGGACTACAGGGAGTAAGGAGTACGGAATACAGAGGAAGGAAGGAAGGAGTGAGCAGTAAGCAGTGAGGATGAAGAGTGAGCAGTGAGGAGTGAGGAGTGAGCAGTGAGGATGAGGATGAGGAGCAGGGACTCGTTACCTCCATGACGAACTGGCCCGAGTAGGTGCCCGTCATGGTGGAGCTCTGCCCAGCCGCCAGAATCCCGATGGCCCAGATGTAGAGAGCAGCAGGACCGAAGTAACAGCCCAGGACCACGCCCTGCCAGGGGAGGGAGCAGCTCCGTCAGCCCGGCCCTGCTGAGGGCAGGGAGCAGCAGCGAGGAGGAGAAGGAGGGGGCTCAAGGACCCCTGGGGTCTCCTCACCCCCACTCTGCTTTTGGGGATCCCTTTACTGGTCCCAGCCCCAGTGCTCCCAGTTTATCCAGAAGCGGCAGCTGCCACCAGACAGGGTCACCAGCTGTCCCAGACATGGCTGCCCACACCCTGGGGACACCAGACAGGGTCACCAGCTGTCCCAGACGTGGCTGTCACCCCTCAGGGACACCAGACAGGGTCACTGTGCTGTGCCCCCACCCTGGGGACACCAGACAGGGTCACTGGGCTGTCCCAGACATGGCTGTCACCCCCAGCGACACAGACAGGGTCACCAGCTGTCCCAGATGTGGCTGCCCCTACCCTGGCGACACCAGACAGTCACCAGCTGTCCCAGACATGGCTGACATCCCCAGGAGACACAAGAAATGGTCACCAACTGCCCCAGATGTGGCTGACCCCACCCTGGGGACACCATACGTGGTCACAGAGCAGTCCCCAAGCTGTCCTCCCCGGTGACACTCACCCCCTTGTAGATGTCCACCTCCAGTGTCATGTTGTTGTTGGGGAACAGTGAGGAGTGGGGGCTGCTGGAGTTGACACAGACCTGGTTCTGCAAGGGCACGGAAGGGTGGGAATAAGGGAATGGGTTGGAAATGGGATGGAAAACCCTCTGGGATCCTTGGGTCCAGCAGTGATCTCAGCAGTGCCAGGGCCACCCCAGACTGTCCCCAAGTGCCACATCCACACAGCTGTGAAATCCCCCTAAGGCATGAGGACTCCACCCCTGGTCTGAGCAGCTTTTCCATAAAGGAATTTTCCCTAAAATCCAACCTAAATCTCCTCTGGACACCTTTTTGTTTCATCCTGTCACCTGGGAGCAGAGCCTGACCCTCACCTGGCTGTCCCCTCCTGTTGGGCAGGTGTGGGGAGCCTCAGAGGCCCCTCTGAGCCCCCCCAGACCCCTCAGCCTCTCCTGATGCTCCTCCGGCTCTGGACATGCTCCAGCCTCTCAAGGGTCCCAAAACTGACCCCAGGATTCGGGGTCTGACCTCGATTCAGGGGGGTGGGCACTGCCCTCATCCCTCCTGCAGCTCCCAGTCAGAACCAGTCCATGCCACTGCTCCCAGTGCCACTCACCACGTCTGCATTGGTCTTGTTGAAGAAAGCCTCAGCAAAGACAGTCACCACAAAGATGTTGATGATGAAGGAGACGAAGAGCGCGATGCACGACTCGACAAAGAAATATTTATTGGCCTCTCGCACCTCCCGCTTGTCTGCACGGTTCACCTGCCGGGACTGGGGANATAGTTTCTTTTAGTTCTGTTATTAACAAAAATTAGAAATAACAGCGTGATGAAATTTTCTTTTTCTTGGACCATAACATGGTGATGTAAAAAGCTTTTGTTCATGGAATTAACTCAGAGAATGGTAAAAAGATAATCAGGAAAGTCTTCACACTTTTGGATTATCCCATCTGGATGAAGACAGGGGTGATGAACACCAGAACTCCAGGGAAGGAATTTATTGATCTCCGTTATCAGGGAGCCACAAGGAAAAAAAATAAAAAATAAAAAAAATGTTGATTTACAGGTTGGAGGGGTGATTTGGAATAAAGCATGAAGGTCTGTGAATATGCAACAGGTCAATGCATTTAAAGAAGTGTTCTCTGAGTTAAGGCGTGTCTCATAATCTTTTGCTTTATTGTCTCTTATTGTCTTTATTAAACTTTACAAAATTTACAAGGAAAGTGAACTTCATTTTTCACAGACAGGATGGGGGCACAGGGACAGGAGTGGGGGGACAGTTTTGTTACTTAATATTGTTCATTTTTATACTGAAAACTGCTTTGCCTATTAAATAAAGTTGTTTTTTTCCACTTCTCTCCAAAAAAAAAAAATCCCTAAACCAAATTAAAAAAACCTGCTTAAATCTGTTTCCTAAAAAAAAAAAACCCATTCAAAAATTTTCTCCCAAATTTACCCTAAACCAAAAAACCCTACTTTATTCCTTTAACTCTGCTCCAGGCAGCCTCTCAAGGCATCAACATCCCCTCTACCAATGTATCTGAACACTCTAGGCCATAATCTCCATCAAGTGCACCAGCCAAAACATATTTACTTGTTTTTCTACATATTTAAGTGTTTTTCTACATATTTAAGTGTTTTTCTACATTTTTTTAGTTTAAACCATTGTTTATAACAAATACACTAAATAAGACATTTTAAAATTTTCTACAGTCTATCAAACTTCCTAAAACTCTTCAAAGCTACTAAAACATAAATTCTACTAAATTAAAAAAAACTAAAAAACAAAATACCAAAATTAAAAAACCCAAAATGAAAGTCAACAGTAATACTCTAAACTGCAACCAATCACCTTACCTACAAAACTCATACAAAACACAAAATAAAACAAAAATATAAACAAAATAAAAACACCAATCAAAAAAATACATCATCACATAAATAGCAGTTCTAAAATTAAGTATAATTAAAAGTAAACAATAAATCAACTTCTACATAATCATATTAATTTACTCTCCAAAAATCCTTCATTCCAACATGTAAGAGCTTATTATATGATGTTAGTGACTAGCTAATCATTTGAGTTATAGCTACATGTTAAACTTTGGGACTTGTTTTGCAGTGGAAATTTATTTTAGCTTTGGTAAAAACCATTTTTTTGTCTGCTTATGCTTTTTTGTTTGGTAGAAAACATGCCTTATTTGAAGAAGATTTATCTTTTTGTTTGAAGGCCACTTAGCCTTTGGACTTTAGTGATAAAACTTTTCCTAACTTACCTAAACTTTTGTTCTTTTAGCTGTTTCAGCAACAACTTAAAATCATCTTTTATATGTCAAAACTTGCTTTGATTCTTATAGAACTTTTTGCATATCTGTAAAATTCTTTGTTAAATTTTCCTCCTTCCCAACATCCACATACCCCACGAGAGCCACACATACCCAGGCTGCCCTGAGGGTGTTTCCTGCCCTCCTGGCACTCACCTTGACCAGGGCAGAGTGCAGGTACATGTTGTGGGGCATGATGACAGCGCCCACGATGCCCACAGCCTGCTCCAGCTGTGGAGTGCCACAGCCCTGGCAGTAGGGGATGAACAATCCCTGCAGCAGCTTCTCCTGGTTGGGCTTCACCGTCACATACTGGGCACAGGGACAGGGAAACACAGAGTTTTGGGGTGCTCCAGAGAGAAATCACAACACAGACTCAAAGCTCCTTCATTTTAAGTGTCCATCCCTGGGTTTGGTGCTGTTTGAGGGGGATCACAGCACTGAATCGTGGAATTGTTAAGGTTGGAAGATTGTGGGATCACTGGGTTCAGCACTGACCATGTCCCCAGGTGCCACACACACATGGTTTTTAAATTCCCCAAGGATTGGGATTCTTGTACCAGTGTGACAGCCCTGCCCAGGGAGGAATTCTCCCCAATATCAAACCCAAACCCCCCTAGGAGGACATTTCCTCTCATGCTGTCACCTGGGAGCAGAGCCCAACCCCACCTGGCTGTGTCCCCTCCTGTCAGGGAGTTGTGGAGACCAAGAAGGTCCCTCCTGAGCCTCCTTTTCTCCAGGCTGAGCCCCCCCAGCTCCCCCTGGTGCTCCAGCTTCATTCCTGGCTCTGGACACTCTCCAGCCCCTCAGTGTCTCCTGCAGGGGATACCTCATATCCAAAGGTCACGGCCATTATGGTGATGAGGAGCCCAAAAAATGCCTCCAGCTTCCTCAAGCCTGCAAGGAGGAAAAATCCCAATGTCAGTGAGGTGAGAAATGCTGAATCCCAAACTCAGCTCCCACAACCCCAAAGCAGAAATTACCGTATTTATCCAGGAAGAGGAAAACGAAGGTGTCAGCAATGGTGATGAGCACTCCCCCCCAGAGTGGGATCCTGTGGGCAAGAGCAGGGTCAGTGCCCACCCAGAGCCCCAAATCCCTTTGATTTAGGGCTTTTTTGGGGTGGAGCTGGATGTTTGGTGGTTCCTCACAACCTGAGCAGGACAAGGGACCACAGGGCTGTGTCCTGGCTCAGGAACACTCGAATCCATGGGACACCCCATGCCTGCCTGTTATTATGGGTCTAGTTCCTGGCTTCCTACCCCAATTCAATTGCTGCCTTCCCAGGAGTCCTTTATGGAATGGGGAGTTTGACAAGAAGCTGTATCCCAATTTTGTAACCTTCAGAGTTCAAAAGCCCCAGCCCCCGTGGGTGTCCCACAGTGAAAATGCAGCCCTGGAGGCTGAGCTGGCAACCAGAGCTCAGCCAGTCAGGGTGAGTCACATCCTCAGTGCTGATTTAGGGGAATGTACAGGAAATAAGGGAGCTTTTGGGGTTTGCCTTCCCCCCTCACCCCCCACACCAAGGCCAGCTCACTTTCCCATGGAGAGCAGGTTGATGGCGATGGCAGAGCCGATGACCTCCTGCATGTCAGAGCCGATGATGGCCAGCTCCACCATGAGCCACAGGATGATCCGAGGGACCTGGGGGGGACACAAACACCCAGGACTGTAAAATCAGGGAAAACGTCCAGCCCCATAGGGCTGTGGTGATCCCACACCCAGGAATGGGATCAGCACCCTGCCCTGCTGTGGGAAGCACCCAGGGCTGCCCTGGAGTGAAATCCCAGCTCCTGTGGCAATCCTGGGGAGGATCTGGGTCACTTGTGTCACCCCAGCTCCTGCCCTGGATACAGGAGCCAGCTGGGAGAGAGAAATGTGGGGATGTGCATGTGTGGATAAACTGGGAATGAGCATGGGGACATGCTCCAGGTCACAGCAGTGACAGGAGCTGGATGGGGAACAGCCAAGTGGGACAACCCCAAATGTCCCCACAGCCCTTTCCAAATGCACAGGGATGGGACAACCCCAAATGTCCCCACAGGCCTTCCCATTGCGCAGGGATGAGACAACCCCAAATGTCCCCACAGCCCTTCCCAATGCACAGGGATGGGGCAACCCCAAATGTCCCCACAGGCCTTCCCATTGTGCAGGGATGAGACAACCCCAAATGTCTCCACAGGCCTTCCCATTGCACAGGGATGTGACAATCCCAAATGTCTCCACAGGCCTTCCCAAAAGTCCCCCCAGCTCTTCTCAGTACACAGGGATGGGACAATCCCAAATGTCCCCACAGCCCTTCCCAGTGCACAGGGATGGGACAATCCCAAATGTCCCCACAGCCCTTCCCAGTGCGCAGGGATGGGACAATCCCAAATGTCCCCACAGCCCCTGTCCAGCCTCACTCACGCTCAGCAGATCCCCCTTACACAAACCCAAGGAATTCCCAAGCAGGGCATGGAACACCCAGGAAATGCTTTTGACCCAAAGGCTGTTTCTCTGCTCATAATTCCTTGGGATTATTTTAACCCTTTATTATTTTTATCCCTGTGCTGGGATGCAGCTGAAATCCCAGATTTTCTTCCTGACTGGTAAATGGCAACATCCCCCTGCTCCTTCCTGGTGTTTCCCAAGCCAGGACAGCGCCCCATGAGCAGCCAGGCCCTGACGAGTCCCCATGGCACCACCAGGGACATTGGGGGGTCACCAACCTTCTGCCCCCCACCCCTCATCTTTCCCAACCCCACAGGACTGTCCCCAGTCCCCCTTGGCACGCCTGAGCACCTGGGGGAGTGTCACCCACCCACTCCAACCCCCTGAGAGTGTCACTCACCTGCCCTAAGAGTGTCACCCACTCATCTCAGCCCCCTCTGAGGACCTGAGGGAGTGTCACCCACTTCTCCCAACCCCACTAGGAGTGTCACCCACCCATCCCAGCCCCCCCTGGAGTGTCACTCATCCATCCCAACCCCCCTGAGGACCTGGGGGAGTGTCATCCACCTGCCCTGTGAGTGTCCTCTATCCATCCCAGCCCCCCTGAGAGTGTCACCCACCCACTCCA
>VWZS01007387.1:0-106232 GCA_013397075.1 Rhabdornis inornatus | reverse complement strand
TGTTAGAAACAGCAGGGACAGAGGCAACAGACAAAGGTACAAATGCATTAGTGGGACTCAATGTGAACTGAACATAAGCTGTGCATGAAGCTGCTGCCACAGACATAGACAGATCTGCCCACCCTCAGCACTGCAAAGGTCTTAGCACCAACCCTCCCTTTCTGGCCCTGGAAAGCAGAATCCTATACATCTATGCGCAGAGAAGGTCATGGCCCTCTTTTCCTAGTGAACGGATTAGGCATGGTGCTGGAAAATGCTTCTTCCAAAATCAGAAAGACCACATCAGCCTGAAGAAAGAAGCCTTTGCAGCCCCACCCAGAAAATGCCTCTAGAAACAGGAGTTAGAAGCATGGCCTAGTCTTTTCTCAACAGCAAGTCCTTCTGGGTATATTCTCTCCAGCAGAAACTCAGAAGTCCAAACCCTCCTAAGTAAGACTTCCTTGCAAATCTACATTTTCTATGACTGTGACCTGCCTTTAGTAGCTAATAGCCTTTTATTTCTTCAAAGGCAAAGTAAGATCACAGAGTACTTTTCTGTTAAATACTTGTAGATATTGAGGTTACTGGAGTGGGGACTGGTGGTGCATACTCACTTGTGGAAGGGATGTGTATGGGTGTGGTTGAAGTCCTGGTTATAGTGGTGGTGGGTATTGTCTTGGTGGTCGTTGAAGTTGTAGTTTGTGGTGTAGTAGGTGTAGTTGTAGGCTCGCAAGGAATTTCTTGCCACTCACAACAGTTTACTCTGATTTCATAATTATAGCAAAGTTGCCACATAGTTACATCTTGCTCATCATTTTTACAGATTAGCCCATATGTAACATTGCACTGGACTTTCTGACCAAGTTGTTCTAAGCTCACATCAGGTTTATCCTTAGCCCTGCATTCAATTTTTTCAGGAGCTGTACATATTTTGTTTCCATGCTTCCTAATTTCCTCATAGGTTTCATAGTCACCATCACCTTCTTCAGGTTTACTAACATCAAACCACTCAGTCCAGTCACAGACCAGTCCAAAGCAAGGAGCTGCAAGAAAAGACAGAGATTTCAGACTTTACAGAGAACATCCTGAGAAGATCAATTTTTTATTTTCTTCCATTAAGGACTATAAGACTGCATTGCAATTTGTCATCTTTCCAAAGAAAAGATTTCTAAAACTGGTTCTGTATTACCAGGTCTTTAAACTGGAAATTTTGCATCAAAATAAAATCACCAAGCCGAAACCTTTAAAGGTCCTTCTTCTCTCTACACTAATGGCACTTTTGAAGTTATAAAAAAATTATTCATTTTTATTTAAAATATATTTTTCTGAATTGATTGTCTTTAGTTTATTCTTCCTTTAAATATTCTTTTGACATTTTTAATAACCTTGTTTTTTATTTATAACTTACTTGTAGTTACTGGATGGCTTGTAGTGGGAACTGAAATAAAACAAAAAGAGATTACTCTATCATTTCAAAAGAAATATAATAGAATTTTTTTGCTGACACTCTTAACATTATTTCTACTATCCCATTAGGATATTGTAAAGCTAACATGTGTTTTTCAGAAATAGGAAGGCACCCTGTACATTTGTACTTACAATTTCTTTCCTGAGAAAGAAATAAATTCAAAATCTTAAAAGTCTTTCTTAGTGTGGTGTGATAAAACAATTCATAAATATTGCTCTATCTGCGTCAACTACAATCCCATATAACTGTACATTGTATATTTAAAATATCTTCCTTAAAGAAAACAATTTTTAGATTGCATCTGTACTGGTGATTTACCTGCAGTGGTGGTGGTAATAGTAATGGAAGGGATGTAGGTTGAAATGGTTGTAGGTGAAGATGTTGGGCAAGGAAAGACTTCACCAGGAACCACAGAACCATTTTCTGCACAAATGTATTCTATACAAACGTCGCCTTCCTGTACTTGTCCCACAATATCACCCGGTTGATAACTTGTTCCATTGATGACACAAGGACACCCTGCAAGAAAGAGCTTTACTGTGCAATTTTTCTACTACCGTGTAAGAGGCAGAGGTAAAATACTTATGGACAAGAGAGCATTTACATGAGTCGCGTTTTTCAGAGCTGTACCTGGAGCTTAGATCTACTATATATATACTAAAGTGCTACTTTATCTTTACATTTAAAGCAATGTTAGGACATATTTAAACAAGTCCTGAATAAAATGCCTGGTGGCACAGACTTAGAAAGTAGGTTTTAAAATGTTCTGAGAGAAATAATAATTGCAATTTACTAACTGACACTTTTATATTAAAAACTACATGTTCAGAAAGTGCAAACTCATAGTGAAATCCATTAGTTTGGATATGGGACATGGGGAGAAAGACTGAAGGGGCATGAGAAAAAGGTTGAACCAGAAGTACTAACAGCAAGGTTCAACAAAAGTGCTGGTCAATTTTCTTTAGTCACAACTTTCACTAGCACTGGAAAGAATTATTCTAAATCAATACTAAGTCTTTTGTAGAGTCAGACAGAGAAGTTCTATGGGGTATTTTTGCTTATTGTTTCCGGAAAAAACCAAAAGTTATTTACCTGGGACTGGTTTACACTGTATGGATCCTGATGGGACACAGACACTAAAAGAAAAATTTTCAAAAGTTAAAATGTTACTGATGTTTTATGACACCTGTTAGCAGAATCAAGGGTACAGAAACATAGATATTTGCCCCTTGGTCTTCATTCACACTACTGGATATTTTTCTGGGTATATTTTCTAGTATTGCCTACCATTTTTCTTTAAAATTAAGTCACCACTTTCAGTACAATTGCAAGCTACAATACTACAAGAACAATTGTTTTGCAGAGTGAATTTAACAGCTAGATAAAATTATTCTCTAGTCACCATGTAGAGCCAGAGGTGTAAGTGCTGTCATTGCTAACACTAAGCAAATAGTTGGGACTCAACTATCTCTTTCAAGGCAAGAGTATTTCAGATTACAGTGATGTGGAAGTCCCAGTTTTAAGTGCGAATGCAAGGCAGAGTAACCCCTCTCTTCCCAGAGAGTCACGAGAATTGAAAGGTTGTTTTGGAGGTTACACAGGTTTAATTATTATAATTAATGAGAGTTGACAGGTACAATTAGTGAATTTGCTAATACACTTGTCATAATAACACTACCAACCTGAAATCTGGATTATTATGGGTTTGGAAAATTATGAAATACAAGAATATACCAGCTCTTCAGCTGAAGCTGCATCTCTATTTTTTTGAGGCCCAGTAAAGTAAATGAAGGACTCAGCATACACAAATTATTTCCTGAATTACTGCAAGTAATTTTTATATACCATGTTGTACAGTTTTCTTTTGAGGGTACTCCTTGCCCAGGGAGTACATGGGTTCCATCCTCAAGGTAACATCCACATTTATCTTCAGTCACACATTCCTTTGTCTCTTCATTATAAATAGGTTTGTCCTTAGGGCATCTGGGGTAGCAGCCTATTGATGACAGGTAGAACAGAATACAGGATGAAGAAAAAGTAAAAAAAGTTAACTCACTGATATGTTACCATCTGAAGGTAAATTATTCTCACTTAAGCAAGCTTAGTGAAAGAAATCTAAAACTTCCCATTCAAATCAAACTGTGGATAATTAGTCTTTCCAAAAGACTTCAGCAGTTCTCACTGACAATACTGGGGTGGGGAGGATTAAGTAAGAGTTTTTTTTATGAAAACTAGTGAAGTTTCTTTTTGTTAGTTCAATACCTTAGAGAAACCCCTAATTTATACTCATTTCTATGGGCAGCTAGTAATTTTAAGACAAAGAAACATCCCAATTTTTGTATATCACTATATCACTAATACTTTTGTGAGGAATATGGAAGCAGATTCACTAACAAACAGGTTTTTCACTACATTTCTTGGAACATTAGACCCTGTTTATATGCCTTGAACACATCATGCCTACCTCAAATGGATAATTTATCTCTGTTTATTCTTACCCTCGGGCAGTGATGCAAACTTCACTGCAAGGGATCATTCTATTTTTCATGTAAATACACTTAAAAATATTATTCTGCTATTATTATTGTATCTCCTTCCTCCAAATAACCTCTTATTAAGTCCAATTATTAATTATTAATCCTCTTTATACTGTACTGGAGTTCTAAATAGCCTTTAAACTGAAGCACCATGTAATTAGCTGGTACTTAAAAGTCACTTTATAATGCCAGACTGTACTTAAGATGTCCTAATAAAAACAGGTGTGCTTTATATTTCTAGTGAAATTAAACAACAAAAATAATTCAGAAAGATAACTGGATATATAATAATCTGCCTTCCTACACTTCCTAAATCTTTCTAATAATATAAGACAATTTATTTTAAAACATAGAGGTTTGTTGGGTTTTTTAAAAATATTTTGGTTAGGGATTTTTGCTGATTTTTTTAGTAGGGTTTTGTGGTGGTATTTTGTTTTGTTTCTCTTGAGTTTCGATTTGTTTGATTATTTTTCTTTCAATTTTTTTACTAGCAGTTCAAAGCAAAGTCAAACTCAAGGCATTTCTTGCCAATGCCTAAACTGGAGATAAGTGCTTCCAGTCCAGACCAAAAAGACTTTATGGCTAAAAATATAAGTTTCTTCTCCTGATTTACCATGTGGTAAACCAGAAGATACTTGTAAAATCTTTCACAGTCTTGGACTGTTGCAGTCCTTTTAATGTGAAATTCCTGCTCCATTATCAACCACAAGGACTGTCACCTACTAATATCTCAGCTACAAAGGAAACAGAATCTCCATTAAGAATCCAATGAATAGCAGCATCAGTGTGTCTGCTATTAAAGATATTTTCCAGTGTAAAGGTAGGTAAATGTTGCACACTAATCTAGCAAAGGCAAGATGATCTGCTACATAAAAAATGACAAGGTCAAAAACACCCAACTATAAGTGACTTGCTTCTTTGCCATATCAAAGATTTTCCTGCTTTTGAAATACTTTTGCACGGGATTCAAAATTACCATAATGTAATAATAACATATGTTTCAGGATATTATCCAAGCAGAAAGCTAGTTTTGTGGCTGACTGCAGTATAACTATCACCCATTGACGTCAATAAATAATAAATAACGTTATAGAAAACGTCTATGTAAGACTGGAGGCAAACTCAACATAGAAGATTTAGAAACGTCTCATCAAGTTGACTGACTAGCCCATAATTATTAAAAGATATCTGAACAAAATTATACAAAACACAATATAAAATGGCAAGGAATTTATTACCTTCCAGTAGTGGTATTGTAAAATTGGTGCTGACATTATTGATCATCCTGCAGGTTGTGATATTACTGCCACAAGGCTCGTAGTGCCAGTCACACTCATTGCGAGGGTTGTAGTAGTCACAGAATATGGCTGATGAGAAAAGAGAGAGGCTGATTAAAAACAAGGTTACCAGAATGCAGTTCTGAGCAGGCCTTTAAAGCTACAAGTTACATCAATCTACAAGTTAAACCGGCCAATTTTCTCTTGACGTACAAGACCTGGACTTTCTGCTACTCTGCTTAAACTCAGGATATGTCAAAACACTGGTGCCCAAGACTAAAATTTTAACTACTCAAGCCACTGGTTAAAAGTGTTTCAAATCATAAAGAAAAAACATTTTTTTTTAAATTATTTTAGTTTAAAATTAAAGGTATATTTCTGAGAGCATTTTTCTTCTGTAGCTACTAGCAAACTCCTAAATATTTTTCCATTTGATTCAAAATAGCAAAATATTCCATCTTGCTATATCACACAGGCTGAAAGTCCAAGAAGAAGCATATAAGCCATTATGAATACAACTTAAATTCAGCTTAGATGACAAGAGACAGAGGAAGGATCTTTTATTAACTTACATATCAGAGCTGAATGAAACTTATAGTTTTTGTTTCACTGGCTTCTTACACTTAAAAGCTCCAATTAGTCCAAATTCTGAATCTGAATGACTTTTTAAAATTAAAAAATTATATATTTCTGCTACTTAGAATCTCGAAATTTTGATTTGAGTGCTTCTTGGGTAATATTAATTTAAATAATATTTTACATTCATTTATGATGTACCGATATGAATACTAGCATCACTAATGGACACTGTTTAATATACATAATACTGATAAGGTTCAGTGCTAAAGCACGGGAGTGCTATATACTTTTTGCTAAAATCAAATTCTGAGTAATTTGAAGAACTGAGAGAGGAGAGAGAGGAAGAGAAATAGAGAAAATAGGGAAGGGAAGGGAAGGGAAGGGAAGGGANGAGAAGAGAAGAGAAGAGAAGAGAAGAGAAGAGAAGAGAAGAGAAGAGAAGAGAAGAGAAGAGAAGAGAGCCAGGCTGAACAAAAGACAGTTGAAATATATAAATTTACTAGCCCTGTTTGTTCCCTGATATGCTGAGAAAATATTTCACCAAGTAGTCAGCACGACCTTGCAGTGACAGTACTAATGATTTATTTGACTGGCTTTCTGACAGCAGCTAGAAAGATACAGTTGTGTTCATTTGGTACTCACGGCAGATATCAGGAGTTCTCCAGAAAACACAAGCCCCAGCCTTGATGCACTCTTGGGCATATGCTGCAACTGCAGAGCAGAAGCACTCGCAGTCTCCACCGCTGTCACAAGAGCAGGCATCATGAACACAAGCTTCATAGAAAGGAAGTGGGTTCACCTGTCAGGGGAAGAAATGATGCCCCAGTTCATCTCCAAATTAGTTTTCAAACTAATATGTTTGAGAGTTCTTGATATGTGAGAATTGAGCTGGCCAGGAATGAGATTGTGTCTAAGAGTTACCAAATCACAAACATATACAAGCTTGAAGCTGCTCAATATATTTTGGAGAATAACAGACTTCAAATAATACATCTCCTTCATAAGTTGCTACGACTGAAAAAACAAAGTAAGAGTCCTTGGCAGTGCTCAGATTTTCTAATAGAGCTCCATTTTAGTGCTCCGAAAACCAAGTTGAATTGATGCCAATGAAGTCTTATCTTTCAGCAAGCTTTGCCAACCAAATGGTGAACAATGTCAGAAAGGCTGCATTCACAGCAAATATAAAGTATATAATTTTGTGCCTGTCAGTTTTGGGAGTTTATCCAATGACACATTTTAAAAAGAGGTTTTTTTTGTTTGAGACCACAAAGAGAAGAAACTTACAGTGAATTTTTGCTGCTGAAGTAAAGCACATGGAAACATATAATAAATTAATTAAATTCCTAATTGTTTGTGACTTTTCCACTGTGAGTTAAGAACAAACTGTTGTCAATTATTACCATACATCAGGAAAGAGATGAGAAATAAAGAGCAGTGCTCTCTGTGCACTGCACTCTGGGAGCTGTGGGCTGTCACAGTATTTGCTGTGGCAATCTGGAGGTACAATACCAGCATCTGTCTATCTAAACTGTGTGATGTCAGTGGTGTCTAAGAAGATCCTTTTGTGGATTGAATGCTACAAGGAGTAGCCTCTTCAACAGCCACCTTTCATG
Source organism: Rhabdornis inornatus (assembly GCA_013397075.1). Lineage (NCBI taxonomy): Eukaryota > Metazoa > Chordata > Aves > Passeriformes > Rhabdornithidae > Rhabdornis > Rhabdornis inornatus. Next base: position 98,779 of record VWZS01007387.1, on the reverse strand, counting down.
TTTAGTATGAATTTCCATCAAAAGATGGGTCTGATGATCGTAAGGTCCTTCAGTACTTGTAATACTGATTGTCTCTCAATAAGAGATGGTGCAACTGCAGCAAACACAGACCTATTTAGGATATATTTCTGAAGCTAACTTGCAGAGTAGTAGCAGTGAAACTGTGGTGATGAATATTGTACAGCTGGGGCTACCACCAACACTGACACAGTCCCATTGCCACAGAGATTCAGACTACTTTGACTAAGGCCACGTGAAATGTGCTGACACCTATAGCTGTACTGAAGACTTAATTGAAGGTTACTCTATTTAACCATCTCTTCATTCATTTCTGATGGTCTTTTTGGTTCTGCATTATCAGAAATGCAGTGTGCTGTCCCATCACCTACTGTCTTCTACAAACCTTGGAGTGACAAATTTTGAAGACTTCGCTCTGGATGATGCTGCATTCTTTCTCTGCCCAAGATTTCCGGTGTGGTTTCAGATCACAGGGCTTAATCTCTTCTGTGACATCTGGGCACATGGGAGATTGTTTCCAGGAATTTCCAAAATTGAGAGGATTAGAGTCCTGCAGTCCACTCCTTGTTGTAAAGTCATTGTTTGCCTTGTCATCAAAGTTGCCACACAGACCACACACTTTGCCCTGGAAATGAAAATTGTGTTTTTAAATATACCATGGAAGTGAGAAACAGGGTCTGGTAAAGTAAGAGCAAAACACTGACATAAAAAGCGACAAATTACTGTCTCTGTAAATGATGACTTTCATCTTTACTGACAAATCATTTGTACAGAAAATAAATCTTTATTTGTCCATCCTCAGCAAATTACTCAGCTGCCATGTCTCCCCTCCTCAAAATCAATTATATCTGGTGTATTTCCATATCTCTGTTTCCATATCCAATTTAAAACATTAAAGAGTGCCCAAGCCTCTTACAGCTGAGAAGAATTATTTATTCTCCATTCTTTTCAATTTATCATAACTCACCTATTAATATAAGTCTGAGGTAATTCATTTCTGCTCAAAGATGTTTTTATTAGAAGTTTCTAACACAATGAGCACCATTTCTTCATTCATGGAAAAGAAATAAGAGGGACTCATTTTTCTTGAAAGAAAATGTATCAATTTGCCCTCAATGGCGAAGTTTTGGTAGTGTTATTTAAGGTCCACCAGTCTCCTCAAGAAACACTATGTCACTGTTTGTACAATGCCTCAATATGCTCCAATTTCAGCACGCTGAATTTCAGGAACCAGAACCATGGCCTTACATTGCATAGGGAGTTTGTTTTTAACACAGGGCTGAGACTGCATGTAGGTTTCCATGCACATGTGCAGTCAGTCCGTATCCCCTAAATTATTCTGGATGATTGGCTATCAATACTCATAAACTCAAGAGTATTGCCTGAGATGTTTATCTTTATTTAAATAGCATCCTATGAACTCTGTGCAATGCATTGTGATAGACTGTAAGAAACCTCAGAAGCGCTTCTGCAAGCTGTGATGGTAATAATGCAAGCTAATCAGTGCACAGAGGATACAGGAATTAGACATGGAGACAGAATAAAAGAACATTTATGTTTCCTTATCTATTCACAATACTACTTCAGAAAAAGACAGACAGGCACTAACTTTGTAATCAGGGCTCAGCTTGATGAAAACAGTAGTTTTCTTGTCCCAGATCAGCATCACACCATTGCTAGCCTCAACAACCAGGTACAGGCCGACTGTCCTGTTCCAGTACTGCACATCATCACCAACATCTCGCTGAATTTCTTTGTATTCTTTGTTCTCCAATTTCAGTTCAGTTTTCTGAAAGACAAGAGAGAAGTATTGTAACACTAACTTCTATGATGAGACAAAACATTAGACACTTGGAACAATGCAACTCATTCTGAAACCAATAGCTCAAACTCTGGGATGACTTCCAAGATGGCAGGGAATGGTGCAGTGCTTCTGTTTGAGAGGGTTTTCATCACCTGAGAACCTACACCTATACAGAATAATTTGATAGGGCCTCTAATGCTTGTTACAGCTGCTTTTAGGGGTGTGACTTTGGAGCACTACATTTTTGGTAATACTTGATTACTGATATGTAGTGACTATCACCACTCACCCCTAGGAACATTTTGATGGCCTTTGAGCAGGTGACTCCTGTAGTTCCACAAGGGACATTCTCTGTGATGATACTGAATGAGCCACTGGAATTTTTGTCGCCACAGAAGTCCTATTGAAAAGGAGAAAGAAAAGAACATGAGAAAATTAGGTAGAATATTTCATTGTAGTTCAATCTCATAATAATTGTAACCATTTAAATCCTCACAATGTATAAATAGTTACTGCTCCTTCAAATGTGAGATCCTATACACACATATTTCTACAGATGCACAGCCATATATGCATACTTCCATACATACACATAAACAGTTAACACAGTCTCAACCTGGGAAAAAGAGTGGGGCAATAAAACAAAGTGAGAAATATATCTTTAAATATAAGTTTCAAGTTTCTAAGCTTAGAATTTGGATTTATTTCTCAAATGATAGTTAACTCTCACTGCAACACAGTTCTGTTACGTGCAATTTATGATATATCTGGAAAAAAAAAAAGCCACATTCACCCAGCTTGCCTGCACTGAAAATACACAATTTATCCTGACAGAATGTTTGAACACCTTGGGAACAATGATGGCAGACAATAAGGAGCGACAGAACCAAAGAGGAAAGTAGATTTTCAAGGCAATCGAATTCCTTTTCAGCCCTCCTGATGAGCATTACCTGAGTAGCCACATATTCACAGCTCCCATCAAAGTCATAGAATTTCCCATCAAAAGTGTTATAATGGCCACTTCCATATATCGTACAAGTCCCATAGCACACGTCATCAGTGCATTTCCAAAGCCCTTTCTGGCAGGTGCTAGAAGAGAGCAGAGAAGTTGAATTTTCAGATTTCACCAATAGTATGCGGTTTGAAAAACTGCAGAACAAACCAAGCAGCTGCCTGATATAATGTGATATTGTGCAAAATATCCAAGCCTCAACTTCAATTGTTTAGCCTGTTTTTAAGCCTATAATATGATTTTTACTCTGTTGAGCTACAATCTTTAGATCTGATAGCATTTAGTTTTTAAAAACTAGTGAATTTTCCCAACAAGAGATGCCTACTGAAAACAGAGGTAACTACTACCCCCATACTTTCAGCAGAATCTGTATTTTCTGAGTTAGCAGTAAGTATTCCTGAAAACTAAGGATGATACTTCCAGCTTTTGCAGCTACTGCAGTACATAAGCCTAGGCATTATATGAATATACTGCATAGAATATATTCTAGAAGAGAGTATTCACTTATAACTCACCAGGTGTTGCAGTCCACTTTTATCTTGTCTCCAGAAGAATACAACTCATTGTTATGGATGCATGGGCAATCTTTTTGCGCAACACAGCCTCCTCTGCCATCATCAAATAGACCCTCAGGACACACACAGCCTGAGACACACTCTGTCTGGAACTAAGGTAAATAAGAAGAAATGGTTACCTTATGACAAAGCACTGCATCTTAATTCCACTTCATCCACAAGCACTCTTTAAAACATGAATTTACAACCACACAGTCCAATTTATTAGTTTTGTAAGGTTCTTTTTTTCCAGGTTTCTAATGATTTTCTTTTCTTTTTTGATTGTCTAAGAACCAAAATTCTTTTTCACTTGGAAATTACGACTCTACTGAAGCCACAGTAAAAAGAAAGAGGAGAAGGAAACCATAACTGGAATCATCATGAAAATGGCAACAGATTAATATCATGGGGGGGGAAGACTTGATTAAACCAAAGAGAAATAAACTGTTAGTTACAACTGTATTTTCTGTGTAGCACCACGTCATGTAAAGAGTACAGAACGAAGAAAGCAAGACAGAAAGAAAAGTTGAATACATACATGATCAGTTTGAGGAGTATGACAGCTAAGCTGTAAAGGTGTTTGTGAACTCCACGTTGAGGATGCACTGCAGTCAAAGTACGTCTTGTTAGAAGAACATTCTTCTTCACCTGAAAGGTACATTGTTGGTTTAGATCAATTAAGAAAAGGCAAAAAAATGTGAGTGAAAGGTGGTAGTTCCTGAGACAGAAATCTCAGTCTACCCTTATGAAAAACATAGGCTCAGTGAAGACAGACCAAAGTGAAAACGTGTTACTGTTTTACATAAAGAGAAAAAAACACGCAAAACAAGTACATGGAAAATTCAAAAAGAAAGTAGGTTTGGGTTGGGAGGTTGGTTATGGGTTTTATTCTAGTTTAATTTATAGAATGTCACTTACTTCTCATTCTTATTTTCACTGAAGTGCATTGGATCTTAGCATTTCGGCAAACACTAGAAAAGTGATGTAAGTAGAAATTAAAAAAAAAAAAAAGCAAGCCCAATATCTTCAATTTAAGACTAAGGATTTGTTCATATAAATTTGAGAGTACTTATTAAAGATGTCCAGCATAATTTCCATGGAAATTTCAAGGTCAATTCTATTGAATCACACTAATGAATTTTTTCATTGGAGAAAAAGTGTAGCAAGATTTTAGGCATAATGCACAGAAAGGGTATATTTTAAGTAAAGACAGCTATTCTATAAATCTTTAGTACTATGTTTTATGACAACTCAGGAATTAGATAATAATGAGATAGATAATAGTGATAATTTAAATCAAAGCCTCCATTTGGACACACAGTGTATTTTCACGCCTATTCAATTTACATGCTGCAAATTTGTTGACCTATATGCTTCTTCTGCTGGATGAAAGAAGGCATTTCACAGTTTGCACTGATGACTCAGGCAGCAAACCATTGCCAGAGATCATGGCAAAATATAACAGAATCATTAATGTTGTTTTCAAAAGCCTATGCTACAGTAAATACATATCAGGGATAGGGGACCTTCCTCCAGTGGAGAACACAAGCAATCTGTGTCTGCTAGAAAAGCAAACATAACACATAGTTGGCCTTTTATCTTCCTTTCCCCGTTTTGCTTAACAAAGCCTTATTAACACTGCAGCTGCAGAATAATTTATCTGTGAAGGCCAGTACTCACACCTCCGAAGCAAGCTGCACTTTTCAATTATTGGTAACTTGCATTGCAACAGGATAATGCTTTGCTCAGCATGAAGATGTTGTGAAATGCATTACAACTACTCATTAAAGTACCAAAAAACCTAAGCACCTTACACCTAACAAGCAATCTTTAAAGGGCTTTTTCCCCACAAAAAAGAAGCCAAAAAAAAACATACCAGCGTTCTCCATCTTTTGTGAAATATTCCCCAGGTTCCAGGTATGAGCCCTTGTAATAACATTGGCACTGGGAGATGGGCACACAGTTATCCTGGTTATCCAAGTATGTATTGGATGGGCAGCCACAGCCATCCACAGGAGCAAAGTCTTGCAAGCAATACTTTTCACCATCAGCAAAGGAACGACAGGTTTGCTGGCACATTGTAAGATTGTAAAGGAAGACTTGATTTCCTGGGCAAGAAGATGCTTCGTTGCCTGGAGGGGAAAAAGCCAAACTGATATAAGAGGGATGCAGGATGGACAATTTGGCCTTGATATGTCCATTCTGGTTTCTTTGGCTGCACCAAATGTAGTGATAAAAACATTCCCTTAGATCTTACTAAAGTACAAAAATATCAGAAGTCACAAGTAACACTAACCTAACTTTACCAGTAGAACACTTATTTTTAACTGCTACTAATAGTTTCTACTTTCATACCCCTATTTGTTTCACATACTGAAAATCAGATAGAGATCACAATACAATAAACTCCTAGTCTCAAACATACTGAACTGTTGATGAAAAGCAAGCATGATCAGAAACAAAGACATTGATAAACAAATGCATGGTAAAAGCCCTGATGGCTGGGATTCCATTAGTAAATGGAATTATATTAGCTAGACTGGGGAAAGAAGGTGAAAGTTTAAAATATTGCTTTCTACTTTTAAAAAATAATTTCAAATTACACCTGAAGAATATAACATGGATTAGTAAACATTATCAGCATCATCTCTTTTAAGTCCATTAGACATTTCTAAGATACTCCAAATCCCTTAACAGTGAGATCACTGACAACCAAATTCAGAGAGAACCTGCTTATTTCTCATGGTTAATTATTTCCACGGGGATTACTGTTCCACTACTTACTGCAGACACTCTTTCTCCAGTCTCCCACTATAATCCCTTTGAAAGCACAGGCTCTTGAGTAAGAGGACAGGGCAGCACACAAACATTCCTCATTGTCTTCACAGAGGCAGGTGTCATATTTACATTTCTGAAAAAAAAATCCCAAAAAACAAAAGGGTCAATAAGTCCCCAGGAAATCAATGGGCAATTGCAGCTTGATTGCTACAAAATGTCCTGTGTGCTTTTCCTGATGTTGTTTGTATTAATTCCCATGACCAGAGAACAACAAGGAACGGACAAAGACCACAGAGCTAAAGTGCTGCTTCATTTCATACACAACGAAAATATTTGGATACTTATTCTAACCTAAGCCAAGACTCCTGAACCTTTAAAAAGTAGTCAGCCTCCTTAAGAACACGTTTTTCAAAGCATATTGATACTATTTGTTCTCAGTTACTAATTAGAAATGCAGAGACCCAAAAAACCAAGAATAATAAAGGCAAAATATTAACCAGGTCTATGAAGACCTTTACAACATTCGAGCTCACACTGACTTCCAAGTACAAGCAATTATTTTGGAATTCCTTCTCCTCAGGTAAGCCTCACTTACTGCTCAACAGAGATGAGCATGGGGGAAAAGAATTCATAGAGAATCTGGCATGAAAATGATTTCGTGTTACATTCCAATCAATATATGGCTGGAATTTTTTCCCCCACTTTATAGAAACTAATGTTTAAGGTAGGCCTAAACTGTGCACATCTGCAACTCTTGAATCTTTTTTTCAGTCCAAATACCCAATCCAATAAAAATGTACATAAAACACAAAACATAAGCAAGCAAAAGAAAAAATGTACAATTTTATTCAGCAGCAGCCCATAAGGATCCCCTCACATGAGATACTTTGGATGCAATGCTGCTTGAATCAGTCAATGCAAAAATTTCAGTATCTCTTATGGACAAGCTACTTGCTGATGTCTCAAATGTTCAAACAACGATAAATTACAGTTAACCATCTGAAATAATGCAGTACTAAAAGAGTGCAAAATTACAATACCTTATAGTATTCTGAAGGATCAATGGCTAAGTGACATCCTGCAAAAGGACCCTCTGGGTTTCTCAGCAAAGAACACCAATGCTCAGCGTAATTTGCTGAAAAAAAAAAAGAAAAAAAGAAAAATTCATCACATTTCCTTCTCTTTCCTGTGCCATGCCTAATTATGCTCACACATAAATGCAGTGCAGCAATACAAATGAGAGAACTGTGTGCATTTCAGGGAGTGGAGAAACTGCATGCAATCACCATACATGTATTTCTAATCCTCGATTCAGAGATGTGCAATGATAACATCAAAAATTGCACCGTACTTTTGTAACTTGTGCTCAGGAATTGTGACAGCTCTTTCCATTTGGGGACCATAAACCTAAGTTAGACATAAGGATAGATAATGCTAGGAGATACAAGCTGTCTTTGCAGATAATACAAATTAATGACTGTTCTACCCATTCTTCCACCTTACAATTCTGTTACCATCATCCCTTAAATTTTCACTTCAGTTGGATGAAGTGCTTGTATGTATACATACTTGCAGATATTAATTAATAATTTTACAGTCCTGTAAAAAATCTTCAATTCCCCACTACAACTCTTACATGCCTGTTGCAGTAACACACAGCAGACACTGATCATCCGGGCAGAAGCCAACCATTTGACTTATTAATGTGCTTACCACTTTCAATGCTGAGACTGCAGGGGTCTTCCAGCTTTTCTACCTGGTCTGTACAGGTGGACTGAGCTTTCCACGTGTTAGCAAAGGCAGATCCTGTAGCCTCAATCAGCCCGCTGGTTGTTCTAAAGTCATCACCTTCAATTCCATTGAAGTTTCCACAAAGACCTATTTGAGAACAAGGTAAAAAATTCATATAAGCATTACTTATTCTTATATTGAAAGGTCAAAGAAAAGGGACAACTGATCACAAACATTAGAAACAGCTGATCATTCCACATCAATTTAATGCATATTATAAACACAGAAGTTTTAGAAGCCCCTTTCTAAATCTTAAACATCTTCAAGAATAGTAGTCATGAAGATATCTGTGCTTCAAGAGATTACTACCCTAACTCATATTTTTTATGCCTTCTGATGACATTGAAACCACAAAATACACCAAAAACCTGGTTTTGTGTATAGCTAAAAATTCAACTTAATACAAAAGTAAGGAATATTCTAAGAAACACCTATGTACTGGCACCAGAGTGATAGGTCATTTCAATATCAAAAAATAAAAACACACTTCTAGTTTGCTTGAGTTGATTTTCTTTCTGTTTTCTCCCCTTGAATCAACAAGTATCATGAGTTATCCCTCATATAAAGAATACATGAGTATTCAGCTGTGAAACAGCATAGCTTTGCTTCCCATTTGCCTAGACACTCACCTTGAAGGTTTCCTTTAACTGATTGATCAACAGTCACAAACAGCTGCATGACTCGAAACAGCTGGATCTGCATCTGAAGCCCAAAAGAAGTTTGTACACCAAAGTAGTTGGAAGACGGCTTGAATACTGAGAAGCTGGCTGAAAAACAAAACATGAACTGTTGCAGTAAACAGACACATACAGGATGCCAAAAGAAACACTTCTTATTTTTATATATATATATTCTTGTATGTAATCTATATACATAGATTCTCATATATCACCCAGCACCCTGGTCTCTGAGACCAGGATCAAATTAATTTTTTTTTTCCTTTAAAAATCACTGGCCAACTAGATATGACACTGGTCCTCACAAACTTAACAAGTTGATTACTTATAAAGACCAGTCTCTGGGATCAGAACCACATGGGCATGCCTACATCATGTAGCCAGGTTTGGAAAATGCTAAATACCTCTCTTCCACTTTTGCCTCAATAAAAATACACCTGTACAAGAGAAGTCAGGTGTGTGACACTTGACAATACAAGGCTGTGTCCCTTACCTGACACATGAGGCACATTCACTGTCAGGTCATTCAGGAGCACGCTGCCATCTGATCTGAAAACCACCACCTGTGTAATGGCAAACGGAATCAATGAGCTTCCAGAGACTTAGGAAAAAGAACTAATACAAAGAAAATTAGCAAGAAGGACATTTTAGACATTTAGGCTCTGTCTAGAACTCCAAATTTTTTAAAGTAAAAATCTGTCTGAAAATTGAACATGGCAGCAGCCCTATAGGGTACACATAAGGTTTTATCTTGCTATTCAGTGTTTCTCTTACATCTGCCTACAAGAATTCGTAGCAATAATGAAATGAAAAACTCATTTATATTGGACACTTTGGTTTCAGCAAGTAGAAGAAAATACTAGGTCTTCAGGATCTGTAACAAGTTCTTACTCCTTATTAAAGCATGTGCTACAGCTTCTGTATGATGGTTAATATGATTCTGACATGGTAAGAAAGCAGTTTACTAAACTTCCTCAAAAATGCTGCTCTACACATATAGAAACATAAAATTATTGGGTTTTTATTTGGTTTTCTTATGTTCTAGTAATGCTGGCAAGGACATGGAAGTCCAAAAATACGTGAGGAAGAAAATCATGTGCATGTGTATGTGAATTACATATAGAGATAGTCTATATATTCTCATAAACAAAGAGAATATTTAAGTGAATATTTGAGAAGGTTGGATTGTACCACCATACAAAGGCATTCTTCTGAAAAAAGACTCAATTAGGTCTATAAAATTATATCTTAATTAAGAAAAATTCTATGAGTGGAAGAAGAATGGTACTTCTGCTTCCAGACACCTGGAATCCTGTGAGAACAATCATATTGCACAGAGCAGAGTAAAGAAGAGGGGGAAATGTCAGTTGTTTTCAGTCTTATCTTTTCTTAAGTTTAGGTCTATTTTGAATTCTCTAGGCAGAAACCTGAGCTGTTTGTCAGCCTGTCTGAGGTTCCTTATCTAGCCATAATAACGACTCCAGAAGAAAAAGATATTCACCCATATTAAGGGAAATATGCTAATCTTCAACATATCTAGCAAAATCCACAGTACATCACTTACATTCTTTTTGTTATCCACTAACAGCACAACAGTCTTCAAGCAGGTCTGTTTGTCTGTGGAGCCACAGGGAACCAGCTCTGCCAGGAGAGCATAACTCTCATTTGCAGTATCCTACAATCACAGGAAAAGAAATGTCCATTAGTCAAATAAAAAGCCTCATGAGATGATTTCCACAACGAAGACTACATTTATCAGTTACAGTAACCTTCCTAGCTCAACAAGATTTTCCTCATTCTCTGGAAGAATGGACACCAGATATTTTAGGGATGAATGTAACAGCTGCCTACCTCTTTTCCCTACCTTTGACACCCAAAAACAACTATTACAGAAGTGGCCAAGAACTTCTAATCCCGAGACTTTTTGATTTCTTATATACAAAGGGCTCCACTGGATAATGACAGCATAGGCAGTCTTCCATCTCACTAAGTTTATCACCCATTGCAATAAGTCCCCAGCTTCCCCTTAGGGCTATTACAGCTAAATCCTGAATTTTCTAATACAACTTCCAGCATTTCTGCTTCCCTCACCCTATGGAAGTGGAATAGAACAATAACTCCCAGCTGATACACATCAGCCCACAGACACTGTTTTACCCTACAAGAGAACAGCCACACAGTACACAGTACACAGTACCTTGGCCAACACATAGTAGCAGTCTCCATGGAAGGTGTATTTCTTCCCATCAAAGGTGGAAATATGGGAACCTCCTTCCACTGAGCATGTGCCTGGACAGTCTAGATCTTTGCAGGTCCATCTGGCTGAATCACAGGTGCTATAAACAGACAAATAATACAAAAAATGCTTGTAGTTATTACAGGAGCCGAAAGCACTGTAATTATCTGTATATCTGGCAACCAGCAAACTATCCCCAGGTGTTTTAAAATGGTGTCCTTGACCATTTCCTTGAGATTTTCCCTCTGACATATGACACAGAATCAAGAAAACTTTTCAGAAATTTTGTTCTATAGACATACAACATAAACATTAAGTTCAGAGTGTTTTCAGGACATCTCCTATGACCAAGTGGAAATTTGAAAAATGCAGACCCATTTACAGTCATTCAAAGAAAGGTGTACAACAACCAGGATCCTTACCATTCTTCACATTCTTTGGAAATGGTTTCTCCAGGTGCATATGTCTTTCCACCGTGTTTGCAGTGGCACTGGCTAACAGGGATGCAGCCTTTTTCACTGATATCATCATACACAGTTCCTATAAAACACAACATTAACTATTCCAGCTCTTTTTCAAATAAGTAACTTCCACAGAGGAAAAACTCTAATTTGCCACACAGGCTGAGTTTATCTAAACTGTGAAGAATACTGTCTCTATTATTTGTAATATAAGACAGATGGAAAGAACTTTTATTCAGCTTTGAAAATCCAAGTCTGTTCATTTACATAACTATACACATATAAAAAGGTTACTACAAGCGTATAAGAATAACCTCAGACTGTCACATGTTTAGATTTTTAGTCTTTTTGGCTGTGAAGACTATCACTGTAATCTTCTTTCCCAAGGTTGACAGCAAGCCTGGGAATTTCACTCATTGTCCTTCACTGCCACTCTCTAGGCAAATGATGTCCATTTTCTCAGAATTCTCCAATCTAAAAAGCATGATTTACTATATAGTAAAAGCCCACTTGCTGAGAATTAAAAGCAGGTTTATTACCTGCCACTGTGTTAATATATTTCAACTATAAACTAATTGATTAATTAATCAACTATTACCTCCTTAGAAAATTTTACAGGTATTTTCCTCTGGGGGGGAAATAATGACTAGCTCTACACATTTCTAAGATATAATTTGACTATATGTAGTATTTTAGTATGACTTCCTTAGATAAGCCTCTTGCTTTTGTCCCACATGCAACAGCTAGAATAACACTTGCCTTCAGGGCAGAAACAGCCATCCATGTAGTGCTCCTCACAAAGGCTGCTGATGTCCAAATGTGAGCAAGTATCCATGCAGGGTGAGCTGCTTTCTCTATAGACCATGGTAGCAGGACAGCTCTTGGCTGAAAGAAAGACACCAGGAGTTATTTGAGTGCTAAGTCCATCATTCCTGAGAAACAACAGATCAAACACCCTATTCCCTTCAAGTCAGTGGTGTCTCAAGCCAGACTCCACATGGCAAAGCATGCTCATCCATTTCTGAACTGCTTTTCCTGGTATTTATATTTACTTCTTTTGGTTTCAAAGGTATCAAATTATTCCCATCTCCTGCAGCATCAAATCTCAGGTTTTTTTAATGGGAACAGAATTTGCTGAGAAGTATTTCTTAATAGCAAAAGTAATAGAAGAAGAGAACAGGGAGAACATAACATTTTTAGCACTACCGGTATGAAATTCATAATACACGCCAACAGTTTGGTAAAGAAGTAATGAATCTAAGTTTCATGCTGCTACATGCATGAAACATATGGATCTTTGTAAAATCTGTGTCGCTGCTTACGGCAAAAGTTCTCTGTCCTCCATTCTCCCGGGCGGCCGCCTGCATGTGAACACTGGCGGGAATACTCAGAGATGGTGCTGCAGAGGCAGAAGGAGTCTGTCTTCCCATTACAGGCACACTTGTCCTGCATGCAGGCTTGGATGTACATTTCCAAATTAAGACGGAACCGACAATCAGAAAATGCGGAGGAAGTCAGCAACTTCTGACACTCATCACGCTGAGGAGGAAGAGGAATAATGTTTAAGAGATTTGCAAGCATCTGAGCTTCTGGACATTTCTTATCTTGCAAAAAAAAAACTTCTTGTCTTTTGAACAGCTAGGAAAAAGTAACCATTTATCCTGGGAGGGATAGTCCTCCCAGCTCCTTGAAGCTAACTCCCTGTTGCACAAGGATGTCTCCATGTGCCCATGTAAATGAAGTTCACTGCGGGGGGGTAATGAATTACAACAGTTCACCACAAGAAATACTTACATGCTCATCACAGCTTGGAAGAGCCTGAGTTTCATCTGGATCTTCACATTTGGCAGTGGGTTTGCTGATCTTCTGCATGTTCCCAAATGTAATTGAGTTGTAGCTTGCATCTATGAGAAAAAAATAGAAAGAGAACCTGCTGAGCCCCAAAAATTGACAAGGAGCACCTGATTCCTGGAACTCTACTGATGAAGGGAAACAGTTACTATGCTATCAAATATGCCTGTTAGACACAGGTACCTGCTCTGAAAGATGTCTAACTGCGCTCAAAAATTCCCCTTAAAGGGGAAACAGGAAAAGAAGGCTAGTAAAGAACAAGAAGATTAATCTGGAATAGAATAAATTTAGACCAGGAATGCAGCATTGGAACTTCATGTTTAGTCTGGGGCAATCACAGAAACCTCTCAAGTGAAATTTGCCTCTCCTGTGATGTTTCCATGCACAGGGCTTGTCAGCCTATCTTCAGTGACAACTGTCAGTATGGTGGGATGACGCACCTCCCTTGATGAACTCATTGTAGATTTGAATTCCATTGTAATCCCCACAGAGACCACAGGTATGGTTATTAAATTTGTTGTCCAGCTCCACCTAAATAATGAAATGAAAAAGGAAAAAACATAAAAAATTATCTTTTTTCCTTCCTTTTTTCCCCCTCCTATTTTTTTTTCCTACTGAGATAAATATCCCAGGAAACCCAGGAAATACCAATTAAAAATACTTTGATCATACATACCATCAGGGCATCCTGCTGGTTCCACATCAGAACCATGCCTAATTTGGCATAAATCTTGGTGTAAATTTCACTGGTCTCAATGAAGACACCAGAGGCATAGTAAGGTGTCTTCACACTAGGAAGAAAATCACAGACTCTGCATTAGTTAGGAAACATAAGGGCTGACATGAATGTCTATAATAAGCCAAATGCCCCAAGGAATAGAGGAACTAGTCTGACTACATCATCCTAACTGCACAGGATACCTTGTTTTAATGAGGCACAAAGTCTTCTCTCTGACACTTTGGACAATAACTGATCGCAAAAACTCATTTAAAATGAAAAGCAATTTCAGAGGAAAAGCCTACCCAACACTTCTGGCTCTTTAACTTAAGAAAAAACAAAATGCCAGATGTCTTTAAATTAATCAAAGAAAAAAAAATCATCATTGTGGTATTAAGAGAGAATATTTAAACACTCACTAATAATTTACATCAATGAAAGGAGCTACAACCTAATTTACAGTGTTTCTTTACCAAAATATCTCACAGCCATTTCAGAAAGAATTAATGTTCCATTGCAAGGAACTGTCTCCTTAAGAGAGAGTTCAGAATGCACAGGCAGCTACAGGGACTGCCAACAAAATGTGGAGAGGAAAGGAGCATGTTAAGAGGAATTCAGTAGCTCTTTCAGTAGTTAGTTACCTAGTTTTAAGTGGACAGGACTGATCTCATTAATGGTGACAGAAGACACTTTACAGAAGGCTGAGCATAGATATTTTTGTGTGATAACAATTCGTGTCTGTCTTACAAGTAAACTGAACTGCTGAATTTCATTCAGCAATAAAAGGATTGTGGCAGGCAGTCTTATCCTATAAAATCTAGAGGACTAGAGTCTGTTCAAACAGAAGTAATGTAAACTGGAATCCAGTCAAAATAAATGGTTAATTTTCTACAGATTTATCAATGTAATTGCTATCCATCAGGATTCATGCATGTGTATGCACATCTCTTAACTAGTCTCTTGACTGGGAGAGCTTTATCTCCTGAATTTCTGTCACTGGGGTTTTTACAGCTATTTACCTCAGGCATTTTTTAACACGCCCAAATGACTTACACATCCAGGTGCAAACTCAGAGATCATTATTCCTGCTTTTGACTGCATTGTTCATCAATAAACAATGAAGCCTTGAAAGATTATGTTTCTTGAGGGGGAGCATAAAATGTTGGACCTCTTTTCAGCTTTTAGCTATCACAGTATGGAATATTTATCTTTTTTTCCTAATAGTAGGACATTCAGTCAATTAGTGGATAAGGTACCTGAAGGGTAATCCATACACTTTTCTACTTCACAGTTTCCACTTCAGCACTGTGAAACGCTATTTTACATGACAATTGATCATTTATCATTTCAGGATCAATATGGAAAATTAGGTTCTACAAAAAAATAAGTTCTCCAAGCAGCAAAAACCTGTTCGGCAGGGATCTGTGGTTTTATGACAATAAAGTCTATCTAAGAGAAAAAATGGCTCGGTTTAAGAGAAACAGTTTTAAAAGGGCTTCTAACTTGTTTTTCATGGAGCTCTTTTTAAGACTTGAGTACACTAGAAAGAGCTTTCTCAATCTGAGGCAAGGATGGAGTTTTTGTAACTCTGTAATTTTGTTATGCATTCTAGTATGATCTTTGGAAAACCGAATGTTACGTTCAGTCTTTGAACATATTTTCATTTCAGTGGCTTCCAAACTTTAGAGCAAAAGCTGAATTCTGGGAAAAACTGAATTCTCCAATGACAATTTAAAAGTCCCCTTTTTTTTTCAATTATGCTAAAAAACACTAATTAACTCATAAGTTGCTTCACTGGCTTCACAATATAAATGTACACACTACAAGGATAAGCTAATGATAGGAAAGACTAGGCTAAGAAACTACTTAGCACTAGTAAATGGTGTCAGATGAGTTTCTTGTGTAATCATGTTATAGGAAGAGAAAAATAACACAGCTTAGTGTGAAAAGGTACATATTGCCATAGATAAATTAGCAAAAATTTTGACCTGTGTTATATCTATTAAACTCCCTTGAGGAATGACCATCAGATCTTAAAGAATTATTTATGAAGATCAGAAAAAACTACCTCTTTTCTGTCAGAAAATAAGAGGAAAAGACTCCAGAGAAATGCATTTCCTTTTCAAGGATTTTCCAGACCATCTGCTAAGGCAAAGTCAAGATGATGCCACTAAACAAATGAAGCTATGTCATACTATGCCAGTGAAAAATCTGGATCATGAGCTGCACTGTTTTCTGCACAACTGGAAGAACAATTCGCTCAAACCTATTCCTGACTTGTATTTAAATAATCCCTTATTTAAATTGCCAGTGTAGAAATTACAATTAATACTAAAGCCGCTCCCCAAAGCAATTTTAAAGCTGAATTTCAAAAGACTTTTTTGTTTGTTTGTCAGTCTGTGGAAATGCTTTGCAGCAGTTTCTTTAAGGGTACACAGACAGTTGTGTAAAGAATCAATCCTGCTTTTATCTTCCCAGCACATTTCTCTGAATACCATTATAGTAAAGGAACTTACATCCGGCCATCCACCACAACCAGGTTTGGTTTGAGGTAGATTGTTATATCCTTGTTTTTCACGAGAATATACTGGATCTCAGGATGGCCGTCGCTGTTGAGAGCACGCTGGATGTGGACAGAGAATTCCATGTAAGCATCTCGGCAGTCGGAAACAAAATTATACTCGCAAACGCCAGGGAATTGGTAGACGTCTCCATCAAAAGTTTTGAAGTGGTTGTTTCCCCAAGTGCTGCAGACATAGTGGCCATGGCTTCTTGTCCTTCCTGTTAAGTGATGAAAAAGAAAGAGAGATGAAAAGAAGTGCAAGAAATGATGTAGTGTGAAAAAAGGCAAGTGTTCCATTTTACAATAGGAACCACGCGCAATTATGCGCACAGTGATTCCATAGATTTCAAGCCTGATCAAGTATCTGCCAGGTCAGCAGAAAATATGAAAATCTCTAAAGGAGAATAAGATATTAAGAAATAGTTCTGAGACCAGGGTATATCCTATAATCTTCACTGAGGTGAAGGAACTTATCTGCATGAGGTGGGGAAACTTAATACTGACCATTAACTTGGCTTCTGTGCCAAGAATTTGATTTTTTTCTGAATCACAGTATTATTTTTATCAATATTAAAATTTTCCAGGAACTATCTTTTTCCCTGGTGTGACATGTACTAGAAACAAAACAACTAGGAAACCAAGAAAGTACTACCTATTCCGGAAGGCAAATAATTTAAAGGTTATGAAAGGGCTTGTGCACAACAGGACATTTCAGGGAATTCTTTCTTTTCCTAAAAGCAGTATTGATTTCTATTACTGCGAGACAGAAATTTTTCAGAAGGTAGGTTAGAAAACAGCCATGGTAGGAGGGAAAAAATAAGTTTTTGCAATAGCAAAATATGAAGATGATTTGCTCCTTTCCCTGCTGTCTATACGAACAAATAATACAAATTAATACAATATCTGATAAATCTCCAGATACTGTAGATTAGGGGCAAATCACAAAAGCTGAGCATCCTCGGGAATCTTGACATATCTCTCATCTTCACAAGATTTTCTTGCAGCATTTAACATGAGAAAGCAAAACTGCTAAGAAAACCTCTAGGTTACTGTACTTTGATGGTATCAACCATACCAGATACATCCAGCCAAGATGGAACGCTTCCCTCCCAGAAGGAAGGCTGCACTGATCCTCCCAGAGCTCACAGCTGGAAAACTAAATGCAAGGTAAAGCTTTCCTCCCACTGCTGAATTCAAGACAGAGCAGACCAAGCTCAATAGCCCAAATCTGATCACTGGATATAATTAATCACCTATTCCTCTAAAAAGCAGTTTTCAGTACGAGTGCTCCATTCCATCACTTCAAATTTGATAGCAAATACAGTAATTTAGAGCTTTTGCAAAAGGGTTGAAAACGTCCTAAATGACAAAATTAGCTTTTTTCAATGTTATGACATTCATTTTTGAAGAACAATTTATGTTGCTCCAAAGTAACAGAAGATACCATCATCCACTTCCTTCACTGCTTTAACAATGAACCTGTCAAAGTCCTACAGTTCCTTCCTGTCAAGTCATTGCCATACCTAGTAAAGACTCAATGCATGGAAAGAAAAGCAACATTGAAAATATTCATATCAATATAGGCATCAATGCAGTAGATATAGGCACTAATCTCTCCAAAGAAAGTAGTATCTACCAATTTTGTCCAAGCAATGCAGCCTCAGTATTTGAAAGCTTAAGCAATTTAAGGCATCCTAAAACTCTAGAGCATTATTTAAATGAACTGCCTCATTCTAGCTCTGCAGCAATATTTTAACTCTCTCCCTCTTTTCCAGGAGGCAGCCTGCTACCATTTCATCTCTAGAGCTTACCTTTTTTGATTTCATTAGCAGAGGCAAGAGCCAGCCAGAGGAGGAAGAGGCTGGCCACTCTTAGCCCCATGGTGGCTAAGGTGGGTGACTGGGAGCTCCACTGGAAACTCAGCTTTTTATAATACCCACTGAGGCAATTGATCCTATCACAGGGGAGGAGATTCAAAGGGAGGAGGCAAGAGGAGGGGTGAAAAAACAGGTATAATATTTGCAGAAGATAAGAAGTAAACAGACAATCTTTTTTTTCCTTCATAAATGAAGGAATTCAGCATACAGGAAACGATAGAATATTGATTCAGTAATCATGTAATTTTTTATTGCTCTATTTCATCTACAGGATGCTGTGCTTTTAAATCCTTCAAATGCTCAAGCCAAGTTTAACCTTCAGCAACTCCCATAACAAATAATGAATTTTGGGGTGGCTGAACAAAGAAATCCCTTGAAGAAATCTTAAGGTGAGACCCTAAAATAAAGGCTTCAAAACCAAAGAATTTTTCATTTTTCATCATCAAATAAAATTATTTCTGTAAAAATTAAGCGATGGTTGTGAAGCTCTTTGTAATTAACAGTAAGTAACCTTTACAAATAAAATGGCACATCATATGCTGTAAAATTATTTTGCAGGCAATTATTGGATTTCTTTAATTTTTAAAGCTCTTGGGAATGTCTAAACCAAAATACTGCCCATACTGCACATTTTGCCCAAAACATAATTGAGAATGGGCGACACAGTAAGTTCAAGGATTTTACAGTAAAAGAGGTGCTCTTTCAAATCTTATAATGGTGCAACAGAATGTCCATGAAAGTTGTAGAGATTCTCACATAATATTAAGCTTTAGAGAAAAAGTATAAAAATAAGGGGAAACAAGAAATCATTACTGTCCTTAATCCCCCTAACCTTCTTGCTCATTCTGGCTTACTTTCTACATAAACGATGAATTTACAGTCTGCTGTCCCACATCAGATCCTACAAAAGCTATAGGGTCACTTTGCTTTGTGCTGAGAAAGATGGGAGGGTCCTTGGGAGAAGTCAGAAAGCAGAAAACAGAATCAGGGATAAGTTCAGAATGCTGCTTCAGAAATACAAGATTTCCACATGCACATTATTTTAGGCTAAAAAGTTCCTTTAAGAAGGTCTTTCTACAACTTTCTTCAGAAGACAAAGCACAAGCTCCTTGAGGTAAAGCACACTTCCTTCAAGACATCTTGTAACACATCTGCTTCATAGCACTAACAGGGTTTTACTTCTTAAAGTTCCCAGGCTAGTCTCTACATTTCCTCATCGAAAAATTTTCAATGCAGTGACTAGAAATCTGTAATCCTCTTGATCGTTTAAAGTATTTCTTATTTTCATTGATCATATTACAAGTAGAATTTTTATATTTTTCAAAACATCAAGGAAACTTTTTACTTAGCCCTTTTGCCTGCTCTAGTCAACTAGAAACACCCTCTTATCATAAAAGCATATTCTTTAGCTGCTATTTTTTATTTAATAACTGTATCTCAACTATAGCCTAGACTCTATCTGAACATCTTCCTGTTTTCCCTCAATACATCTCAAAAGGTTTTAGATTTTCTCCTTTCTCTATTTGAGAATACAAATTTGCACTTCTCTTACCCTTACATAGCGTATCACTCAACAATCCTGACTGAAATTAAGTAGTAGCCCTTTTCTCCCTCATGAATCTATCACTGGAAGAATACAACTTTATTTTCCTTCTTGGAAAATAAAAATAAACCCAGTAATAACCAGTGAGAACCAACCATTCATCAAAAACAAAGAAAAAACACAGTCTACAGAGATCTTTCCTCAGTGGTTACTTTAACAGACTTAACTTCTTATATCTCAGAGCCATCTCCCAACTTGGCATTTTCTGTCTTTTATGCCACCAAAACTCTTAGTTCAGAATTGTTTTCTAAAAATACTTAGGAGATTCCCAAAGGACTGTATTCTGAGCTTTTCTTTTCCTCCCTGTGTTTTTCTAGGTAGTCTCCTCTCTGGCTAGAACTATCACCTCAGAAGGAAAAGGGTTTCCATTACTTAATTCCTTCTTTGCAAACTGCAACAACTCCATGTACACAGCAAACCTGACCCCTTTTTAGGTTAAATTGGATGTGCATGCTGACAGGTATAAGTTGGAAACTTGCATATTTTCCATTCAGGTTTCTTTGCCACAAAGCTTCTAGATCTTGATGGAACGAGACTCATTCATTTGTTGGGACGGGGAAAGGTAATAATCCTTCAACTACAGTTGCACCATACCCCAGTTCAATATGCTGGTATTTTTATAATTTTAAAATATTCTGTGTAGGAGGAGAGCTATTTTTAGTTAAGCATCTCTAAATTTTAGAGACTGATTTACTCTGCTCCAGCTTTGTCCTGCCTGTTCAGGGAGCATGATTTCTTCCTGAGGTATGAAGTTACACAGGAGAATTTTCCTTCTGCAGTCCTTGCTTCTCAGAGAACAACCTCCCATTCTCCCTTCTTCTCACATACATGTGGCTTGCTGTGTCATCCCTAACTGGAGAATAAGGGACATCAACATGTCTTTAAGCACTGAGACCACTCTTGCAGAATTCACACCTGAGCTTACATGGCTGTGATGATTTGAAGAGAAATAAATATAGATCCTTATCTCCAAAATTCCTAGGTATTTGTACTTTTGCTAGCATTAGAATGTGTCCTAAACCATATTGTCTCTGTTTCCTTATTGCCAGAAGGGTAATGATCCTGTCTACCATCTGTTTTATATGTCTTTCAGAAATAATCAGTCTTTGAGGTAGCCAGGTTTATTTCTTGCTCAGCTACCTCAAAAGTTTTCGGACTATACATTTTAATCCAGAAGAACCTTACTGATAATGTGCAGATAAGATCTGTATGTATGCATTAATTTATTTACCATAAATTGTTTGACATCCTGAAGTAACCAACCATTTTGCAACAAAGTTAATTCCACTTTACCAAGATTATCATCTTTGCCCTAAGGTTACACAAGTTATCTATACATGCTTTGACCTTTCTGTGGAACTTGGTGCCATTCCTGCTTCTAGTCATCTTCATCAGAAATCACCTTCCTCTTTCCAATGTCAGGTGTTCAGGTGCTTTTATTACCAAAGATATTACTGTTAATTCTGCATGCTGCCACTATGCAAGAGGCAGCAGAACTAGTGACAAGAAGAAGGATTTTCATATTTAAGTTCCACAGTTGAATATTAACAGAGATGGTATTTTAAAAGTTCCTGAAGCCCATGACTAGCAATACAACCTCACATAAACTTTCATTTATGTCTGTTATGTCACTTATGTTCACTTATGTCTTTCACACATATGTTTGACCTAGGAGCTCCAACACCAGTGCTACAAAAATCACTGCTAAAATCCAAAGCATAAAAGAGAAAAGTTGGTTGCATGGCAAGTGTGTTTGTTATAGTAGCAGATGCAGAAGAACAGATAAAAGATGTGTTTTGAGTCATGGTTATGTCAATGCATTGTTTCCCTACCCTTAAACTTTTATGAGACTATTTCCAATCGTTCCATCAGCATAGCTAACCTTTACTGTTCATTTAGTCACAGGGTAAATTTATTTTGCAATACACTTGTTGTTAAAAAGAGAATCTACATGGAAGATTATCTTCATTCTGAATCACACTGCAAAAAAAAGGGCCTATATATATAATTTATATAACTTTAAGATATAATTCAGCTGAGACTCGACTGAGTTTATTGTTTTAGGAAGAATAAACAATTTTTCAAGATTGTGAGGTCTATTTCTGTTAGTTAACATATCAAGAGGAAATCTAATTGCAGTCTTGCCACAGCAATCACAGGATGACAACTGTACAAATACATCAAAAAGTGCAATTACAGTTGGTGACTGAGGTCTTTTCCATATCTACTTTTGTAGTCCTGACTTGCTGATCACAGGCTGCCAAACCAAGCAGCAATGTTCTGTCAGTAATGCTGCTCTGCAGAAGTGGCCATAGGATTTTGTTCTGCTACTCTTCCACCTGCCAGAATTTCACCAGAGCACACACAGCCTTGCACATGACCATATAACTCCACAATATACACATCACTTCTTTGTTTCAAGCATAGAGATTGTCTGAACTGGGTTGCTGGAACTCCCTTGGCAGCCATTCTAAAATAGCTCTGGTAAAATCTAGTCAAATTATGAATTCAGAGAAAATTCAAGTATTTCCTTGACTGAGGCATTTAAGCCCTCTATAGCACATCTTGACAAAAACTTAACAAGCAACAGAGACAAGCAGCAGAAGGCTGAACAGTGCATGAAAGTGTTAAAGAAATGACATAGAAGTAATGGGTGTGAATTTCATTTTGACATGCACGCTGTCAACAGATTAATCCAAAATTACCAACACGAAAGGAGCCAACATTTAGATGGCTATAAAACTGATAAAGAATCAATTTCATCACTGTAACATTGAGCAGCCTTTGGGTTATGGGCATTACTTTTTGTTCCAACAAATACAATATTGTAAGCTATCTGCTGATGCTGGCTGCATTATAACATTCTCACATGACCTTCCTTAAGTGCTTTGGCATAGAAATTTTAAGAATAGCGTCCATTTTCCACTCAAAATACTTCCTTCTTTGGAAGCCAGCAGCTCATCCTCTGAGACTAAGGTTACAAAACATTTCCTTCTCTTCCAGTTAGGTACAAGCGGGGATAAACATGTGACACACAACTACTGAAGACTAGGAACGGATGTAGGAAATAACTTCAATTAGTAAGCTTTCCCACCGACACTTAGCTTCTAGAAAATTTTAGTCTGCAAAAAGCCTCTGCACAGCAGCTTCTACATCAATACACAAGGAAAAATACTTGATGATTTAAAAAAATATTAGAGCAGTTCCCCTTTGCTCAAGCATCTGTGGGATTTACTACAGGGAAATAGACTAAGCCAAGAAGAGATGGCATGGGAAAAGCATCAAAGGAATTACACTTCACATACCTTACTCTGGTAATACACATACTATACTCCAGTAATTTTGCCAGGGGAGTGGGATTTTCCAAATCTTTTCTCTGTAGGAAAAAGTGGGAGAAAAAAATATTAGCAAAATGTGCTTTTTTTTCCTCTGTCCTCTGGAGAGGATTTCTTCCAAAAATACAGTTCACTTAGGTGCTAGAAAATATTCCAGACAAAACTTGAGTACCTAAACCTGTGCTCTCTCAATGGAGCTCACATGTCAAGGAGACATTAGAGAGAATTTGAACAAAAAACTAAGTGAGCATACTTATTTTAATTGCATACTTCCTCTACTAATATCTTCTACCACCTCCTTGTCTCAAAATTCCTATTGACACTGAAGGTGAAACTGAAGTGAATTTGGATTTACTATATAGTTTTATATGGGAAATCAGACTCACTGTCACAAAAAAATTGGAGAGCAAATCCTTCACTTTCTCTTCCCTTTTTGCAACAGCTTATCAATATTGCCTCCACATCAACATTTGCTTTGAGCTATTTTTTAGCTTTCAAAACAAGAATTTATGAAAGACACTTCAAATATTACTGCTCAACACAGTATATTCTTGTATTTTTCAGCATGGCCAGCCTAGTCACCTGGTTGATAGATTAAACTTTTCACATTTCTCCCCAGCTCTTAATAGAATGGCTTAGTTTATGGCCCACAGTCAACAGCTCTACTGAAGTGACAGATTTTCATAAGTTTAAGATTTAATATCAAATAGCTGAGATAAACAATATTCTGAGTAGTGGTAAAGGTATGGTGATGGTTCTACAGGATGTTATGAAAAGTTGAGCTCATTTGAAGTAAGAATTACTAAGAATCTTTAGTCTTCCTCTTCTTACCACCAAACACTGCTGGTATAATTTGCTGTGCTTGCAAAAGAATAGCAAACTTGCCACAATGATGGTAAAGTTTAACTTTTTTCTGTTATGTAAGTCAGCAGTTACGTAGTTAATAGTGCCTTCTGTATTGTAGGACAGGGAATAACTGCGTCAAACGGGAGAATACGTCTGACTTATACGTCTGACCTGTATCCAAGTCTTCCAGCTGCCATGCACATTTCCTAACAACATTACTTTATAACTAACCTTTGAGTCATCAAAAAGACAATATTGTCAATACAACACCTTATCAGAGCAACATTGTGAATATAAAAATGTATATAGAAGTAAACTTTGTGAACTGATGAATTAGACAACCTGAGAAAAATTTTCCTTTACACACTTCCATGATATTTTGCACTATTTGTTTATTTTCCAGGCACTTTCAAAATTTGAATCAGTTTACTCTCAAGGTGTCTTTTGAAAGGGGAGAAAAGGAAAGCAAAACTAAAAAATACTTTTGAGCATTCCTTCATTCTTCTTCTCTTCAGTTGCTGCTTTTTCAAATGTCAGTTCTCAGAAGGCAATTATCTGTACTATAAAATGCCAGTACTGAGACTGACAGTCCACGCCATTCAGTCTGTTACATCTACTGGGTCTACCTACATTCAAATTTTGTAAGGGATGGATAAAAAATGTTTGGAATAAAAAATCTGATTATAACTTCAAATTGTGGATAATTAATGTTCAAAAGAACTGTTACCCAGCGCATCGGAATATCTCAGAGTTTTGATACATGCACCTCCACAAAACTCCTGTCCCAATATGCATAACACATCCAGCATTCTGAAGGAGATTCCTGCACCAGGCAAAAGGAAAATATTAGGGAAAAAAAAAAAGGCAGCTGAGAGAAAACTCTGGAGAGACCTTAAAGCACCTTCCAATACTGAAAAGGGACCTACAAGAAAGCTGGAGAGCGACTTTTTACAAGGGCATGTAGTGATAGGACAAAAGGGAATGACTTGAAGATGAAGGAGGGTAGATTTAGATTAGATATTAGAAAGAAATTCATTACTTTAAGGGGTCTGAGAAACTGGGTGAGAAACTGGGGCCCAGATAAGGTTGCCCAGATAAACTGTGGATGCCCCTTCTCTGTACGTGTTCAAAGCCAAGTTAAATGGCAACCTTTGAGTAACCTGGTCTAGTGGGAGTTGTCCCTGACACAGTAAGGGGGGGAGGATTGTCAGCAAATGATCTCCAAGGTCCCTTCCTACTCAAACTATTCTATGATTCTATAATTTCCTGTGAAAAAACAGTTGGACCAGATGTTTGTTGTAGGTCCCTTTTAACTGATCAACTCTATTTTAATACCTGAATCCCTGGGCTCTAAGGCTCTCTCCTGATTTTGAAACACTTCAGTTTTGCACAGAATACCTTCTTTTTTCCCTTTTTTTTCAGGAATGAGCATGACTCTATAATGCAGAAATTAGAGGGAATCACTGATGAGAAAAGGGAGAAGAGATGTGATCACATTTAATCCAAACATTTGATATAGCTTGTGGGAATATAAACCTTGGTATGGATATAAGCCCAAATTTTTTAAGGCTATCTACCTTTAAAGAGGTTTCTCAGACTATGAAAAGAAAAATATTATAAAAAAATAAAGCTGAATTCTTATCTTGACCTGGAAGTAAGACTTAGCTGAACATAACACAGCAGAATATTGCTGATGTGAATGAGCATGAAGAACATGGATGACAGAGTACTTTCTCTGCCCAGTCTGAAGAACAGTTATTTTTCTGGCAGTGCTTACGTAGGTTAGAAACATTATAGAGGAAAATATTTCATAAAAACTCTGTAAAGATGTTTGCTGAAGGCAAATAGCTTAATAAAAATGTTAAATCAAAAGAAGTCCATGAGATAAGTGATAATATCTTACCTGTACTTTCCCAAGACAGAGACTAGAGTAAAGTTTCCAGTTCAGAACAGTGTTTCACCAATGTTGCATTAAGTGTTGCTGTAGTCTGGCAAATCTGTAATTAGACACAAAGAATCTTCATTTTCCCAGCTGTGATGGGTTCAGCTTGGCTGACTGCAAACCTTCAGCCAGCAGCTCTCTCACTCCCTTCCCTCAACAGAACATTTCTCCCTCCTCTCTCTAATTGCTACACAGCATTTTAGCCTAAATATTACCATGTACCACACACCTATATATAAATTATTACAGTAACATCTCTTCATCATCTCAAAGGGCCATATGATTAATAAAAGATCTTTTTTTGGTATTTTAGGCCAGACTTGAACATGCAAGCTAACAATACAATTAGGCATTTACTCTGAAGGTATTGAATCCAAGCACTCTGACAAGAGGGGAACATTCTTCTGTAAATCACCCATCATTCAGAAAAGGGACTTAAAATAACAAAAATGATTAAACAGTGGTCAGACTTTAATGTAGATTTATCACAAAATGCTCAGCACAGCTTAGGATATTACAGAAATTGAAAGACTGAGACAGGCACATGAGCACTTGAAGAAGAATATTGTAATAAAATAAAAAGTAAATCATACTTCTAGGCTTCACCTGAAAAATTAGTTTTCTGTTAATGTTACATGCATTTGGGAGTGGACTTTCCTCTTTCTTTGCAAGAAATTTACGGTGCTATAGATATGTCAAAGAAAAGCCTGCTTTTCAGCTCTTTCATTTCCTAAATTTGGGATTTTTGTTTTGTTTTGTCATCACAGGAATGTTTCAGATTGAGTCATGCAAATCAAAGCAAAAAATACTCCTGAATTGACTGATGTTGTACTAGATTTTATTTTGCTACGACTTATTCAAATTACAGTATGTATTATAAACAAACCTATTTCAAACACACAGAATATGAATGGAAATACAGATTACAAAATATGGATTATCCAAGTTTTAATAGGAGCTACTTTGTAGCTGTCCTAGAAGAAACTCCCTCTTTGGTTGAAAATGCCATTTTCGTATCATGACCCTGGGCTTGTTAGGTCTCTCTCAGGTAAGCTAGTATATGGAACCGAGCCAAAATAAACTGCAAACACAAAAAGAATAGTTTTTAACTGAGGTGACAGTGTGCTTGAAAAGAGCAATTCTCCTCATCCTATATTGGGATGACTAGATGACATTTTCATGAAAGGTGCAGGCAATAATTCAGTAATTTTGAACTAATAGGATTTGGTTTTATAAAGCTAAACAGTATTTATATAATCCTGTATATTGTCTTGACTGCAATTGTATAAATAATATTAAAGTAGGTCAGCAAACAAAGCATACCTGGATGAACTTGGAAGTGATTGATGCTTAACTTACGGCATTTACCTTCATAATAAATTCTCTAATTGACTAAGGAGGTGTATCCTCTTTGTTTACTGAGAAACTCCCATACAATCTGGCAACTCCCATTTCACAAAGTAAATGTAAAAAATATAAAAGGAGTCTGATGAGAATAGAAGATTAGTGCATGCTACTGAGTCATGAGCATGAGTTAGGTAAGAGTCCATGTACAGTCCACACGAGATTTAAGAAAAAGCTTTCTAGTTTGATTAGCTGGAAGAGAGCAAAATAGTGACAAGAACACATAGTTAAAATTAAAAGAATAGAAGACTTCAGTTTCTAACTCGATACAATCCATGTCAGATATCTGCATTCAATCCAAGACTTGTATGTCAGGACAAGCCTAAATACTGTCATTTGGATTAAAAAAAGAAAAAAACTACTTCATATCTTTCATTGCCACCACTCATATTCTCATTTATTGTTAACCTATGTAGTAATCGAATGCATCTCACAAAAACTATTTCCTGTGCGGAACTGTGTCAATACAAAAACCACTAAATACCATAAGTAAAATTTGCAAAAGAACAGTAATGAAGCAAAACCTATTTAAAAAAAAAAAAAAAAAAAAAAAAAAAAAAAAAAAAAAAAAAAAAAAAAAAAAAAAAAAAAAAAAAAAAAAAAAAGTTCAGTACTGTAAAGTGCCATGAAGCAACAGGAAAGCAGGACCACATTATATGCAATGGTTACTTAGCAAGAAAAAATGCCCGCATTTTAAATGTGTCCCTCCCTTTCTTCTTCTTCCCCCAGCTTTACACTGCTGAGCATGAAGCCATACAGTCCGGAATATCCCTTTGGCCAGCTGGGGTCAGCTGTCCTGGCTGTGTCCCCTCACAACTCCTTGTGCACCCCAGCTCCACACTGATGGGGTGAGGAGCAGAAAAGACCTGGACTCTGTGTAACCCCTGCTCAGGGATAACTAAAACATCCCTGTGTTATCAGCTAGATCCTAAACACAGCCTCATACCAGATACTATGAAGAAAATTCAGTCTATCCCAGCCAAAACTAGCACAGTTTCCTGGGAACCTTTATCTTGATTGTGTGGAAAACCTCATGAAAAGATTCACAAGATCGTGAGCATTTCTAGTCACAAACATATTTCTGTGAGACAGAGCCTCTCTCTCTACCTCCCCAGTTCCATGACTGAGTTTGCAACCTCCTCTGTGATGCCTCACAGTGTTAGAAAGGACAATTAGACCTAGAGCACCGACAGGCCCAACACCTCTATCCATATGTTACACACCAACTTCAGGAAGCTGACACAGCTTTCTGTTACAAGTTAAAGGCTTATCCTTGTGGGATGTAAATTGCTCAGCTACTGAAACAGCAGGGTCAAGGAGGCATTTTTAACTACATTATCAATATTTTTTAGAAGTTACTTTTCTTTCTGGGTAGATTCTCAAATGCTACAGCAATACATTCAGAGCAATGACAATTTATTTTTCTTTAATTGCTAGGGGTTTGGGTTATTTGGGGAGATTTTCTTGTTTTGTTTTTCTTGCCCAGGAGTATTAGCTAAGAACAAGATTTTAAATAAGGCAGAGACTACCAGAACCATGATGTTCATTGTATCTGCTGATACTATGAGTATCAAGCACAGAGAACTGGGTCTGCAATGTGTTTTTGTGGAGACTTGTCTACTGTATGTAGGAATGAAGATATGAGATGCTTTAATAATGCTTTAATGTACATAATTCAACACCTCTGGGAGTAATAAAGCCATTAATAGCAGACTAATATTTAACTTTAAGAATGGGAAATGCCCATGAGCAATTGACCATCAATCAAAATAAGGAGTGATCTCATAGCTGTTTACAGGCATCATATTAAAAGCTCAAATAGGTGAATAGCATGAACCAAAACAGACCTAAAAAGACTAGGAATGAGAACAAAAACCAGCATGGCCAAGCACAGCAGTAATAGAGACAAAATAACATATTAGTCAAAAATAAAGAAAAAGGATATTTTAAAATAAATTGATAAATTGTTATTATATAAACTCTCATTGATTGAATATGAACAGCTATGGACACTATAGATGACTATGGCTGTCTGTATTTTCCGACACTACTTTTTCCACTGCTAAGTCTATATCTTATATATGAAGTGCCACTGAGTGCAGGTTACACCACTAAAAATCAGTAATTTTCAAAACAAGACCCAGAACTAGATGATCGTGGTAGGAATGTGAATGTACATGAAAAAGAATGTGTATGTGTGTAAGCATTGGAAGAAGTGGCAGAACCGAGATTGAAAGAACAGCCCAAAATGATGATTAAGAACACTGTTTCCAAGATGTTGCTACCAGGGATAAAGTGGAATTGTGTTGTTTGCATCCAGAAAAATAATGCCTGCACTCTGCTGAGACCACAGCACAGATGACTTGGCAGTGAAAGACCTGCATCCTGAGATCAAGATAGAAATAAGTAGCATCATCTCACATATTCCATTCCTCTTCCATTAGTTCGCCAAGAAAACCAACTAAAGACATATAACTTAAATAGGGGAAAACAGACAAGCAGTAATCAGAGCTAAGATTTCAGAAAGCTGAAATAAGCCATATTCTGTGGCAAATGAGCATGTCTTAACAGCCAGGGACTACAAAAGGATATACAGATCTGTACAAAGTAGTTTGTCACCACCAATCTAGGAAAAATAATAAATGCAATGGGCATCGACAACCATGTCTCTTGTCCTCTACTTTGCACACCAACAATCCTGGGCCAAACCTGGTAAAACCTGGTAACCCAAGCTCAATGCTTGCAAAATGTGGGTGTGAAAGGGCAACTGACTGAAATTCAGGAGAGAAGGAATGAGGACAATAAAATAAACTCATTTAGAAGTTTTGTAAGTAAGAATCTCTCTCCTTTTCCAAAAGATTCCATGGATAGTTTTATTACAAATGTTTCCTTGCATGGGATATGCCACTCATTATAAATGACTGGGCAGGGTTTTATTACAAATTTTTTCTTGCAGAGGATATGCCACTGATTACTAAACGACTAGGCAGGGTGGGGAACGGCATGAGTTATGAAGATCATCTTTATATTTGATACAGAGGCAGAAGGAGAACCATAATAGTGCACATCCTTGATATTATTTATTCACTACCTAAAGCTAAACTACACCTTCAGATTTAGTTTTGAGTTTCTTGCGCTTACCAGGTTTTTCTCATACTTGGAATATGCTTCCTAGAATAAACATTTAAACCCCTTACTTGAGGTGCTAAAGAGGAAGCTATGTAAGGCACTATTGAAGGGGACATGGCCAATGTTCCTTTTGGGCATTACTGTCTTTCACTTCTGATTAAGAATTTATATATAGGTGCAATTTACTTACTGTCATCTCTGACTTACAGGAGAAACAAACATACAGTTAATGCCTGACTACCAAGAAGAGGAGGAAGTCAAGCAGTTTTGTGTCTGGTAAATCTCGCTAATCATATGCTAGGGATCGTCTACTGAATATACAACTAGCAACATATCCAGAGAAAGGTTACTTGTTATTACAATTATTTATACATCCCCCTTGTCCTCGTTACATATCCCCTACCTTTTGCCCTGGCCATGGTGCTGAACACAAACACGAGCTTGGGCAAATCATGGACTCATAGAATGGGTGGGTTGGAAGGGACTTCAAAGATCGTGTACTTCTAACCCCCCTGCCATGGACAGGAATACTTTTCACTAGACAAGGTTATTTAGAGCCTCATCCAGCCTGGCCTTGAACACCTTCAGGGACAGGAAGTACAAAATGTTTCTGGGTAACCTGTTCCAGTGCCTCACTATCCTCATAGTTAAAAATTCTTCCCTATTATCTAATTTAAACCTACCCTCCTTCAGCTTAAGGCCATTCCCCCTTGTTCTATCACTACATGCCCTTGTGAAAAGCCCCACTCCAGACTTCTTCTAAAGCCCCTTTACCTACTGGAAGGCTGCTATCAGGTGAGTGCAGCCCAGTCCCACAGACGTCTGTCTGGCTTGAGAACTCACAGACAAGGGGAATACTTTCCAGAAATAATGTGTAGTCAGAAAACCATTTTTTCAAATGACCTTAAAAGGTTTTTGCACTTTGGGGGTGAGGGTTATTTTTCTTCCCATGTGTGTGTTTTCAAGAGTCCATTTCAGCATCTTTGCAAAAAAATTGTGAGAAAATAAAGAGCACGTTCTTTTGAACATTTAACTGCTGTGCATGGATACTGCCAAGCAGACATGCTTTGTTCTCACAGCTGTATCTTCTTTCTCTCTTTTTCCTGACTACTTCCTCCACTTCCGAATTTTCCTATGTTGCATGCATAATCAAAAGTGCACTGACCTCCTCCTAACATGTAACCAACATTTTTCCTAAAGTAGGATGGGATTTTGGGTCTAGAGCTACTACATATAATAATTATAATTAGCTAGTAGCTACTGTTTCTGTTAGCACGCTGATTTCTGCTCAGTTGTAGACACTGCTCAGGGCAGAGAAAAAAACTATCTGCATTTTTATTTTTGATTTAAAGAAAAACAATGTATTTTGCAGGAAAGGAAAAATACATCAATATTCAGCACTTTCTCCCAGGACTGGACTTGTGAAATAAAAGTCCCAGTTAGCCCCACAATTTGACCACTAATTCTCTCACTCTGAAGGCTTGACTATCTATTCCTGTCTCTTCCACCTTTGCAGTGAGATGTTATGTAAGACAGGGGTACTTGGTAGCCTTCTTTTATAGGGTTAATTTCTTAGACAAGACTTACCCTCTCACCTCTATTTACCTACTTTATTTAAATGCATCCTTTTTAAAAACTAGACTGCTTATGTACATAATCATTTACAGACATGGGTGCTAGATCCTTCTTACATAAGAGTTACTTCAAACTGTTAAAAAAACTCTCTGACAAATAAAAGCCACATTAAGAAAGACTGACTATAAAACGATATTTGGTCAATTAAGCATATGTTGGTGTTTCCTGTCAAAGAATATCGACAAATGTGATTGAAAGGTATTCTGTAATTTATCTGTGTGTGGAAGCACACAGGTCTTTTTATCATCTCTGCTTTTTGCAAACATGGTTACTTTCTTAAGAATACTTTTTATTTTCTTAAATCTAGGTGTGAGTTATTCAAATGATGGCATTTCCAGGAGCTTCCACTGCATAGTCACCTTCTCTTATTTTTGAACTCCAGAGAAAATTTGTATTCCATCTCTTGACATCTATAGGTTTTGGGTAAGTGTGAGAAAGTGTTAAATTTCCCTTGGTAAAAATCTACAGCTCTAATTTTTCCTTATTCATGAGTTACTCACGGTGATACAATGAATAGTTACGCCTTTCTTAAATGAATGGCCATCTTCAGGGTGTAATAAACACACACCTTTTGACAGTAGCAAATAACATATATTGTTAATACCTGCAGTGCAATAGATTGTCAGGGACAATCTAATACTCCCCATCAAAGGGAAGAGGAAATATGGTAATGAATGAACTACAACAGGATAATTATTATTATTATCAGATAAAACCCAAACATATATGACATATAGACTGACCCATTTGATACCATTAATACCAAGTGTCTTCTAGCACTTTTTACTGTTCTCAATTTTTAAAGCAGTAATTGAGTGGGAGGCACAGTTTAAGAGGTAATAAATAAGAGCCTGTCATTACAGCTTAGTTCTTTTCCTATTACATGCCATCTTAAAGTCATAGTTAATTCATCACACACCCACTTTGAAAAGAAACCTTCACAAAAAACTGCAGCTTTCCTAGTGATCAGACAAAAGTAAGAATGATTGGAAAAAAGGTAAAACACTAATACTGAGAAGGGGAAAAGGGTAAAATATAAATACATAAGGAGCAAAAGCATGAAGACAAAGAGGCACCATGATTTGCAAAGTACCATACACTTTAGACCATTAATTTTCTTAATTGTTAGTGGTATTTAGA
Source organism: Rhabdornis inornatus (assembly GCA_013397075.1). Classification (NCBI taxonomy): domain Eukaryota; kingdom Metazoa; phylum Chordata; class Aves; order Passeriformes; family Rhabdornithidae; genus Rhabdornis; species Rhabdornis inornatus. The sequence continues at coordinate 65,405 of VWZS01007387.1, read as the reverse complement.
TCTTTTTCATATCTTGGCCAGAAAATGAAAAACAACTGAGATAATGATACTGATGTTAAATCACTACAGTTTTAGCACTATGCATATTCTGTAGCAGAAATGAAATAGAAAGTACTGTGTTCTTTCTAGTGTCTATAGGCAGGCATTCATCTGACTCAAATCATAATCAAATGCATCAATAATTCATATACTTTTTCATTAGTGCCAGTGGTCATTCTGCATCAGCGAAGCTTAGATGAGACAGAGCGCTGGAGCACAAACAGGCACTGACCGTGTTGTATCAACTATGTGGTTATAATTAAATGCTTTATACCCCCAAGCATCAACATTTATTCTATTCCTTAAGTACTGAAATAATTTTTCAAATAAAAAATGCATACACCATACCATGTTTCAGTGCATACACTTATTCTCAGAAGAGTGAAAACTAGAAAATCATTACCAGCTCTTTTCACTCAGTGTTCTTCTAATCTCACAAATACAGGCTGCTGCTGTTACCAAACACTGTAACTCTATCCTAAACAAAGGGTTTCTGCCTTTTAGAACTGCATTGTAATAACCTGCTTGAGCATGCAGCTCAAGTGAATGATATTTTATTCATCACAACACAGATAGTACTTTCAGTTTATTGGACATGCTTATTTTTCATTTACTGGATCTATGGAGAAAAGCATCTCTAAAATTGGATCACTTTGGTACAGAAAACTCAGACTAGCTTTTGTGAACAACAGTGAAGAGAAGCTGAATGTTCAGAAGGAGTTTTAAATTCTCTAGATGCTGCAGATGCTGTAATCCTGAGATTCTGAAAATGAAAACTCTCTTTACAACAGAGAAAGAACAGCAGTCATTAAAGAGCTGCCTGGCCCAAGACAAACACCCAGTAAAGACACTCATTATTTAATCTCTGCCCAGTTTCCAAAAGGAACAAACAATACACGTTCCAGGAGGAGCTGAAGAATTAACAACAGCTGCATGCCACAGCTGATAAAAAAATATCAATTATGAGAGTGCCTATATGTGGAGTTTGCACCCATCTTTAAGTTTGCGACTTGACTTATGGCAAGTTCCTGGTTCGAGAAAAGGAAGTTCCGGTTTTGTAAAGAAATGCTCTTCTTAAAACTCTATGACTGTGATTCTACAACCATTTCCTAAGAAAAGCAGCATCCTCCTGTGACTTAAATACAGTCCTCACACGTGTTAATATGTTGTATTTGTATGCAGCAGAGCAGGTCAATGAATTTTGACTGTGACTGTAGGTAAATGCCACTTGTTCTGTTGCACAGGGTATTTTGTTACAATCACCACACTGAAATGAAGTGACTGTTAAAGCATCTCGATTTAATGCAGGGCTACAAACAGAATTTTAAAACATAAAAAAAAAAAAGCCCAAACAGTATTGTTTAGCTTATGTTCAATAGTATAATGCATTGACAACTTAAATATATCTCCTTTCAATGCCTAAGTGTATTTATTTTCCTTCAAAGAATATTCGAAGATCCAGTTCTCCCATTCTGCAGCAGTAGCATAAAAGAGTCCATCCACACACGAACCTGTTGTGCTAAGCACTAAATAATCTCTCCTTCAATTATATTCTTCAACTCAAAGATTTTTAAATTCAATGTTAAAGTCAATGCCATTCATGCAGGGGTAACATTTTCATTATAAATATGAATTTGTTAACCTTATGGTAACTATCATCACTGTGTAAAAAATTACTTTGCACATTCCAAATAATGGAGCAAAAATCGTATCTTTTTAGAACAAACTAACTTATCCAAATTGGAATGAATGCTGTATTTTGGTTAGATCTTGCTAATGCAGTTTAGCTGTTGTGGCCAAGACTGACAGCTGAGAAATTCCACAAAAGTTTCAGGATGAATACAGCAAGAGAAGAAAACTGGAAATCTACGGTCAGGTAAGGAGCTGTGGTAGAAATCTCCACAACAAAAATACAGCGTATTTTGAAACTTCTCACATTTTATACAAAAAGAGGATTTGGCATTTGGGGTAGTAATTTTTTTGGCAACAACAGATTTTCTTGACAAGCCATACACTGATTTGACCATTTTGTTTCACCACTTCCAAATAAGTCAAAACTGGTTTTGTCCATTTCAAATAATTCTTCAGTAGAACTTGGCTTGAGATAGCATAATAGAAAATTCAAATCCTGAGTGTTTGCATGAAATGCAATTGAATACCCACGGAAAAGGGCCAGAGTAAAATAAAATTTACTGTTCTATAGCTATGGCTCTGTTGAAGTCCCACGCAGGTGTAACACAGTTCTTTTAAACCATCTGAAAATTAAATGGTAAACACAGATTTAATATGATTAAGAAAGGCATTCAAAGTTGTTTGCATAGAAACTCAGGAAGTTATTTCAGATCAGTTTTCATCAATCACAATAATCAGAATTTATTATTGAAACAATATAAGCCCTGTAGTCAGGGTTTCTGACTTCCAACCTAACTGGGATCCCTCTTTCCTATCAGAGCTCCCTCTGATTAACTTGCTGACTTTCTCACAGTTACTTAGCCTCAGTGGGAATGAAGGGATTTCCACCACCACATTCTCACAATTTTGGTGGTGAAGACACTCTCAGGTTTATGTTTAAACCCTCTCAGGCTGCAGCAGAAAATAGGAGTATTGGCTATGCAAGGATTTCGTTTGCAGTGTCAGTTCACAGAGGTACAGAGTATTGTCAGCTGACCTATTGAAAACCCAAATCCCAGAATGTTCATGGTCAGGGTTTTTAATATCTCTTTTGGTCTATCTTTAATTTGTCCAAGTCCCAAGCACTCAAACTCGACACAGCAGAACAAAAGACTTTCCAAAACACTGAGAAATAAGGGGATTTGTAATTTAATGAAAGAGCAAATAAAATTAGGTTAAAGGAAGTAACCTAGGTGACAGAAAAGTCTGCCCTAGAATTCAGGGCATCCAAGTTCCTGTTAGTCCCCCCCCTCTCAACTCCCAGTTCCTTACTTTTCTGCTCACTTAACCCCACTTCTTCATGCCTCCAAATTAGCTGTATATGCTTTAGCTTTCTGTTTCAACTCCAATGTATGTTCCTATTATGGTCCTCCAACCTCAAAGACCATCCACCTTCCTGCAGGGCCTAGGGATGAAATGGTGGGAGACAGCTTTGTCCCTCAACTACATCCAAAGAATCTCCTCTTTTTCTTTCCTTCCTGCTGTTAAAAAACTGAGCATATGAAGAAGCAATGGAAATTCTGATCCAGTTTCAACCATCTGGGGCAGGGATTAGCTTTCGTTTTCTGCATTAATCCTCTTTTCTTCTGCAGGAGGTTTGACAAATACTTTCTCTTCAGTACACTCCTGCCTAAAGAGCAGCCTGTTCACTAGAAATCTGTCAGATATGCTTTGTCATGTGCAGCAACCCCAACAGGTTGCTTCTCCCTGGAAACAAGGAAGGAGGAAAGCTTTCAATTCAAACAGTGTCACGCAACAGCTGTGATCTGAGATCTCTCAAGATCTGTCCATGCTGCCAACAGCATAGGCCTAAACTAGTGAGGGTTCTTTGCAAATTCTTGCCATATTTCCTTCCTCATCCTTCCTTGAATTTAAGTAGAATTTACTATAACTTGGCCTTTAATTGCCAAAATGCTGGGAAGTCAGAATGATTTCTCTCTAGACACCTGTGCTATTTACATTCACCATCTCATATGGATGAGATTTGTATGTTAAAAAGCTACAGCTTCCTCTAGTCCACAGCATTTGATATCCAACGCTTAACTGATGTCTGGGCATCAGACATAGCATTTGTTTGGGGAGAGAAGAAATTTATAATATTCCATTTCCAACCAAAATGCACCTTCTTTCATGCAGCAGTTGGTGAAGATGATCAACATCAGAAACACTGTTCTCTTTTTCCGAGAGAATGGTGTAGTATCACGCACCCTTCAAAGCCCCTCTGTGGTTACTCATGAAAAAGCATTCCCATAGCCTTCAAAAGGCCTGGGCTTTTAACCATCAGCATCCTGAAACATACATGAAGTCTGCAAAATTAAGGTTAAACCAGGAAATTTTCTCCTTCTGTCTCCTCAGGATCAGCAGTTTTATGAAAAGAGGAAGAAGAGTATCATTATTTTGTGCCCAGAAGACAAAAAGCAACAAAGCCAAATGGTATTAAAGCAAAATATGTTTCAGATAAGGAGAAAAGGCTGTTTGATCTATTTTATTCTTTTCTTTTGAATATAGGTATTATACATTTTCCTTTTAATGTTTCTCAACATCTTCTAGTCATCTGTGAACAGAATTTCAGATGTTCTCAGGTGAAACAGTTCTCTGGCGCATTCACAGTTGGTGGGAGTGGTTTGGGGACTGATTGGCGTTTTTTGCTCTTTTTTTTTTTTTGTTTTGGCTTGGAGTTTTGGGGGCTTTTTTTAACTTTTCCTACATTTCCAGGAGCTGCACTGAGTTAACACGTAATATTTGGGGAAATAAGCAAAATGGCGTTATAAAACTGATCCAACATATGAGTTAAAGACAAAGTTATTTAACAAAGGGGCAGTGGCTCAAAAGAAAATATTTTAAAACTGAGTCTTGTGAACTAACATGAAGCCAGTCCTGAGAAGTTTTCCTCAAACTGAGAAGAGGAATATGAATTGCTCTTCCAAGCTAAACTAAGAGAAGTCCTAGGAATAACCTGCCAGATGTGGCATCAGACCATTGAAAGTGTCAGAGAGACATTAGTGGTTTTTCTGTATCTTTCTAGAAAATGCCCCAGGTCAGGGGTATCTAAGGAGTACACATTTCAAGAGCAAAGAATAATGTTTGGCAAAACTGGGACTGAATCAGTGTCTAGTTCTGGTATCCCCATTCTTGATAAGTAGCAACATAGTCCCAACATTCCTAGACAGTATTTTACAACATCCATTCATGCACTAAGTATTAAAAGACAGATGAGCAGGGTCTGAGGGATCAGCTGTCTCTTCCTGTTGGCTTTACTGTTGAGACCTTTGACTGAGATTAGAGGACCTGAAATACTTTTTTTATTATGAAGGTGGCAATGAAAGGGACCTCTTGATTTACAGCAAAGGCATAAATTTACCCTGTTTCACAGGAAAAAAATTGCTTTAACACTGTTTCACTGATTAATTAAATCATAATGAGGATCACATCATTAATGTTTTATTAAACTCCTTTATTAAGACAAGGCCAATGGATACTTGAAAAGAAAACTTTCTATATAGATGGTTTTCTGATTCAAACCTTCATAAATAACTCATGCATCTCACACAGAAATAATTTCCTCGGTGTGGTAAAAATATGGCCAAGATCAATGAATCAAACACGGGTGGGAAGAAAAGATTTGTAATTCATCAAGGAAACACATCAGCTTTATGAAGAAAGCACCAGAAGCAGCCTGTCCTCGTCCTCTGCCAGCAGATGGCAACATTACTTCTCATTAAGGAAAGGATCAAGGGAAAAGATCTGTGTCATCAACAAAAGCTGTGTAGATATTTTTGCTCTTTTATTTTCGCATAAAAATGGAATGCTTTGCCTAAGGGGCCATGTTTATGTTCCAGTGGACAGCGGTGGATAAAAGTAACCCTCTGACCACACCAGGAGGATGAGAGACAGAGACAGAAAATACCAAAACTCACTGTAATAGCACAGTACAGATCTGGTAGCTTATGCCTGTGAAAAAGGTTCATAGAGAGAATGTACAGAAAGAGGTCTGCATCTAATCCAGACCCCATATAAATTGATAGCTACTGAATAATTATTTAGAAAGCTATTGCATATAGAAACTACTTTGAACACTTTTTTTATTTAAATGCCTTGTGCAGGTGGACTCAGGCCCTGAATCACAATGCTTGTAAATAATTATTCTATTTCTGTAATTAGATAGCAAGTGATGCAAAAATTGATGAATAATCCTATTAAACATAACTACAACCCCAGATAATACATAATGGTATGAAGCTGTGTCAAGGGACATTCAGATTGGATGGACATTAGAAAAAGAGTAAGAAATATATACTATTAGCCTTGTAACCAGTGGTTAGGGAAAAACAAATTATCTGTGAGTTAGCATCGACTGAAAAAAAATAAAGGCCCCTCTTTTTTTTGCTCGTATCTCTGCAGATTTTGCATCCAGATTTTAAAATCCAGTGCCTCAACTGCTCTATTTTCAGCAACTCCCACATCTACAGACCATCAGCTGACATTTCTTCCTGAGATCCTCAGAGTTTCAATGGTTTATCCGATATCTCAGTAGTGGTAACAGCTTTACCAAGCCAAACACTGGGAATAACTGATGTCTTGCTGCGGATGTAGCCTCACAATATTGCTGCAATACCCCGGAGCTGTTCCACAGCATTGCTTAAATACCAAACATACATTTCTGCTTCTTAGTCCTCTCCATTTCCAAGAACAGAATCCAGTGCAGATTAAGATCCCTTTTACTCCCTTATATTTAATTTTTCTCTGTCATAGACTGATGAGAGAAATTACTGGAACCAAGCCTGGGAAAATACTCAAAGCCATCCTAAAATGGGTGATTACCAACACTATTCTGAATTTGTTCAAATGCTTGGCAAAGAAGTCATAAGGCCTCAGCCTTAAAAATTCTCTGAAAGACAGAATAAAAGCAAATTTGTAAGCCAACCAAAAGGATGTGGGGGAATTATGATTTTATGTCACACTCTTAATGAAAAGCATTTTATAATAATGCTTTTATCAGATCTAATTTGATCTGATACAAACTAACATAGAGCTGTTTTTCAGCACTGAAATAATTTCCCAACTGTACAATACAGAAGAAGTCGCATTCATGCATTGCAGCTGAAGTACTGTGCTTCCACAGTTGGATGCACACAGCTGCAATGAAACTTTTTGTTTACTATGTCTCAACATCGGGTGGGGCCAATAAATTAGGCTAATACCAGGGAAATCATACTTTTTTTTTTTCAGATTAGCTTCTTAATTACCTTTTTTTTCCTTTGAAAGTGTGTATGTATATGTATATGCACACATATTCCTGCAGAGGTATTCAACAAAACCCATTTACATACTTCTATCTGTATATCTGGAATTTGTCCAATAGTACTACATCCACTACTTTCACTTTGGCATATCAGGATAATTATGAGGAATAATTCTTCCATTCTAAAGTTATCATTTACCCACCACTGAAGCACAGTTAGACCTGGTATGAAGTGCAGAAGCTATTTAAGCAACAATACAAAGCATTTTTGCCAATAAGATGAAAATGTACAGTTATATGCAGAAAAGTAGCCTGACTGAAGAACATAATACCCTAGAAGATGGAACCCAATCAGGCTTTTTTTTCTTTCACTACACTGGGACATTAATTTACTACTCAGAAAGAAAACATGTTATTTGTGATGCCTAAAGACCATCCCAGGCCAAAGGTGCTCGAGCAATCAGTTCCATCTGTCTCTGCATACTAGCAGGGGAGATCTGCAGCTCCTCAGACTCCCGGCTGCAGAGACCCTCCCAGACTGCCAGACCGAGCTCTCCCGCAGCCAGCCCTGATTTCTCCCGGCAAACGGAGAGGACCCGCTGTGCAGGTGGGGACGGGAGCTGGGGCTTCCAGCTCAGCTGAATCGGAGCTCGAAGCGCCTGAGCGGCGGCGCTGAGCGCAGGGATCGGCAGGCGTAGCCCATGCCCACGGTGATTCACCGGGACGGGCTGTGCTCGGCTCCCTGACTCACTGCGGCACCGGCTCTGCTGCAGCAGCCGCTTCCAGCTCCCTCTGCGACAGGGACTGCTGCACACGCAGCTTCTCAGTCACGACTTCCCAACTGTGCTCTCTCACTTCTCCCCCCACTCCATTGGCAAAGTACAGATGCTAGGTGGCAGGATAAATTGAATTGGTGAAGCTGCGGTAGCTGAATGATGGAAAGGGCAGGGAAAACACAGTAATTCATACAGTATTGTAATTTATACAGTAAATCCTACAATTTATCTATGATTTTATGCTAATCTGTTTTATATTGCATTGCCTAGGAACATGATTTGCAAAGATCGGCTGATGTTGGCAAATGCACTGAATTGCTAAAATTATAATCTTATTTCCAAACTGTAAAACTAAGAAGGAATTTGTCCTCAGCTTGGCACCCAGTCTCCAAGAACACGGGTCAAGCAGCAGTGTCACCTAATGCACTTCAGAACTCAGTGCTGGCTACTTTGCTTTGTACATTTCTGTCTCGATATGAAGAAAGTGAGCACATGGAGCAAATGAAGATGGATGAAAAGGTTTACTAGAAAAGGACAAATAACAAAAGCATCACCATAGACAGAAGTCTCTGTCACAGCAGAGGATTGGCTACATCAGCCATTTGGGGATGAAGCTGGGTAGTCGAAAGAGGAGGAACTTGAAAAGGTTATTCTAAGTGACTGATCGAATACCTCCATTTTTCTGAAGAAAAGGGAAATCCCTTTGCTAGGAACCATTTCTACAGACAGTTTAGTACAGAGCTCTCTCTCTCTAGCAGTAATGCCAACAAACTTTGCAATCATGGATGAGTCACTTCTCCATTTTCTGCTGCAGCAAAACTAACACCATTTGCTACCCCAGCCTTGAGAGAATTTGCAAGCAGCAGACGGCCTTTATACTGTGTTCCAGACTAAACTATTTGAATAAACATCAAGCAGTAATATTCTGTCAAAATCCACTGGCAACATATGGTGAGGCTGAAACAATAAAGACATTGCACAGTTAATGGAAAATAATAAGAAGGACCTTTCCCTGGCAGGAATTCATTGACCAAAGGAAGGGGGAAAAGGACATGAAGCCTGCAAACATTACTACCAGTCTCTCTTCATTATCATGTTTGCTCCCTTTATTCCTGGGCAAGCCCAAAGAACACAGACTCAAACTTGTTCCCACAGGAGGGTGACAGTTGCCAGTCTCATGCCCTATGTGACCTCTAATTAGATCCTCTGTAAGCCAACTGTGCTGTCCAAATTCCAGAATACAGAAAAAAAGAAAAAAGAAAAAAAAAAGCAATAGACCAGTCTGTGATCTCTGAAAGTTTGCTATTTACTTTTCTGCATTAATGTGCTCTTCTACATGAACTGCTGGTTTCCCATTGGCTTTTCACTGCATATATTCTAACACACTTCAAAGCAGGCACTCCAAACAAGACACTGCGAACTACTTCATTGTAAAGCATGCCCCATGATCCAGGTCACTCACAATAAACCAACCTAGGGCACTGTAACTTATTAACCCACTTTTTCTCCTGGCATTGTTCACAGTCCTTACAGCCACAGACAGAACTGCCGGGAGCCTGTTGCAATCCCCAGTACCCAGCCTATCTCAGGAAGTTGCTCATGGGTACTACCAGGAGAGAAAGCTTGTTTATGCAGAGTTCTTTGAAATTAGTAAGAACAGAATGGGTTCAGATATGGCCTATTCCTGATCCAAAATTAGGCTTTGCAGACACTTCCCCATATAATGATTTATCTTTCATATTCAGTGTCATGAGACACCTCATTGGTGTTCACTGAGAATTCATGGTCTCATTTGTTTTCTTTAAACTGTAGTATTTAAGTCAATTTAGTGCATTTTTACTGTAAATTTATGGAAGGATAATGATGACTGGAAGACTTTAAATTTCTCCTTCTACGTGACACAGCAGGCAGAAATAGAGTAACTGTTTTCCTGAAGAGGCAAATATACCTCAGTAAAAAAAAAAAAAAAGGAGCCATCAAACTTTAAAAGCTAATAATCCTGGTTGTGAAAAACTTGTGATGCTATCATAGTGCTAAAATGTGAGACTGACTTTGCTCCAAAACAGGAAAGAATTGCTACTCCCAGAGGGAAGCAAGCACAGTGTTTGCTCTCTGGAATCATGACAGCAACACAATGACAATTCCAAAAGGGCAGGAACTCTACTTCCATCCAATGAAGTTATAATTAATACCCATGAGAAAACCAGAAGCAATGCGAGCACACAATACCGGCTCAGAGATTCAGCGTACAAGGCAGCCACACAGCTGATCTTGAACGAAGATGGAAAGAAAATGACACAAAGACAATTTTCTACCACACTTTTGGATTTGCTGCTTTCGCTGGCATGTAACAGGTGGAAGTCACAGATACCAAGACTATTCAAATAACACAGAACAAGATAATGTATTACACACAACTATCTGGACTCAGTTTTCCCTTTCTTTTTGTCAGCCAGTAAAATCTGCCATGACACAGAACTGCACTGATTTGATTACACAAGCCATTTCTTAAAATGTAACCTGACATTTCAGTTATCTGAGGTTCGGATTTGGGGGAAAAATGCACATAGAAGTAAACACTGCCTCCATTTAGATTAGTTCACTGTAGAAAAAAAAATGTGTGTAAACACATCTTTCAAGCAATTGGCTTCAGGATTTTAGCATTGAGATCTGTAAGCATTCAGGACTTCTGTTTTTGCAGAGGTCTGTAATGAACACAGCATTATAGCCATGAACCTCCCTTGAACCCTGCTAATGAACCTCCCTAGTTTGGTGCTACGCCAAATCCACTAGGACAGACAATTTAATCCTTTTTAAATTGCACCCAAGTATGTGTGAAATTATAATAACGCTGGTTACAGTGTAACACAGGTAATCCCAGAATTACTCCTGGGTTTAAATGACAGCATAACATAAAATTACTGAGCTAGAGGTTTTGCAGGGCCTAGCAGAGATGTATTTCCACCTCCCAGATGAATACCCTATCCCAGAAGCTAGAGGGCGGTGATCCTTCTCATTTTATTTCCCTTCCATGAATCTTGCTGCACTGTGTCACAGCATCAGTAAGACTGTAAAAAGGAGCATTTCTGCACAAACTAGGAGGGAGTTTAATGGTGATCAGTGCACCCTAGTGAACCATAAGAGACATGGATTTGCACTCCCACAGACTGAGGAGGGAACAGAACTGTCAGATTAGCTTATTAGAGAAGACAGGAGTTCCTCAGATTTGTTTTCAGCCACAAATCATTCGGTATGCAGAAAATATTCAAGAAGCATACTGAGAATTTATCTAATGCCAACATATGTACAGTCTGGCAATTGCAAATGACAAATGTTCCCATCAGTAAAAAAAAACAACAGAGTTATTCCATGCCCCAGAACAGATTGCCTGGTATTGCTTGACACTAGGAATAGTCATCCTTCTCATCTATTGGGGTAGTTATAACGACTGGAGAAAATTTTCTTTTCTGTCTGTTCCTGCATTGTTTGCATTATTCCTAAATTTCCATCACATAGAAAATAAGATATGATGTGGATTACTGACCCTATTAAGCAACAAACAGGCATAGCAGAATATCATTACTTCTATTATTTGGAGTTAAAATCTCGTTTAGCTGAGCTGAAGTTAGCATCAAAATGGTTTCTAGTCAATAGGCAATAGCACAGTTCTTAGCTGACAGAAATCTACAGTCTCCATTTTCCAGATGCTGTAAACTACCTTTTCAAAACATGCTAAAAATGCAGAGTATCTTGCTTGATTCAAATGAAACACCCCCCATTTATTCCATGCACATGCAACAGACTGAGAAAAGTTAACACCCATCTGTGATCTGTCTTCTCGGTGCAGTAAGATTGCTCATTAACCTGAGTTTGGGAGTTCCGTCCTTCCTGTGAATTCCCCTGCATTCCCAGCTCTGATAAAGGAGCAGGTTATTTGTGCATCTGCTATACTGGTCGGCAGGGGAGGCCCCATTCCCTTTTTCCACAAAAGTGTGCCAACATAGAGTGTGTTCACTGCAACTCCAACACAGCAAGAGTTTGTCCATAAAACTTTATCACTATGAAAACAAATCCAGTTCTTTTATTTTCCTTTTTATTTTTTTCTGTACATTAAATCAGACTTTGTGGGCTAGATGGCCTGGCCCATGAGGGAAAATTAAAAAGCCTTATCACATTGGATTCCAAGATTATGGAATGTTTACTATGTTAAAGCAACAGAAATAAACACATAAGGAAGAGATTAAAACCCTCTTTCAATATCAGCTCCAGACACCTAATGTTGTTCTTAAGCTCTTGAAATGCCAAATAGAAATTACTCACCCATGAGACTACCAGCATATTAAAAAAAAAAACCCAAGCAGTATTTCTAGCTGACATGCTTCAAGCAGTCATGTTACAAACCCCTTAATTTATGAACAGGCATGTCCTCAATAAATACAACACTATTATTTTTATGATAAAAATATATAAAGCTATTTATTTTAAATTCAGTCAGATGTTGGTAGTGAAATAGGCATCACACTCCTGTGTATCTTTTTAGCATTACTAGATATCAAAGTACAAAATTTATACTTATATTCTGAAATATTTTCTTCTTGTTTATTGGTATTCTAGCCTCAGCATCTTGTATTTGTGGTGGCATATAATTTTGGCTTGTTATTTTCTGGGTTTTTCTGTATGGTTGGAAGATTTTTCACTACTTTTTAAAGTTACTTGTCTCATTCATGACAGCGTCTTAAAGACATTTGTTAAACAATTAAAAAATAGAAATATCCAAGATGTGAATGGAGGAAAAGGTTTTATAAGTCAGGTCATTCTTTTACCAATACCTTTGGCAAATTTGGAACCTTTGCTTCTTATACTTGCTACTTCCTCCTTTATGACCACCACTGTCTCATCTTTGCCATAACCTTAGTTCTCCTTTTACAGCAGTGGGAAATAACATTTGATTCTATTCAGTTTGAGAAGGTACTGGATTTGTAAGAGAAAACTGTGTGCGTCAACAGGTGGATTTTGCCTTGGTGGGTCCCTCCTCTGGTGCACTCGAACCATGTGACCTATCCCACCACGCCTTCCTGACCCCTGTGAGGTGACAGCTCTGTAACTACTCTAAGACTTTTAATTTCTGCTTGTTCCCCACACTGCATTCATCAGTGTCCAGGCCTTCCAGAGCAGCACCCAGGAATGCTGATTCCTCAGAAAAGGCACCAATCTGAGGGATCCGAGTCATCCTCAGACCCTTCCTTCTGTGACAGAACCAAGATGATCACCACCTCCATCCCCAAAGACTTCACCACTGCCCCACTGCCCTTCAGCCATGCCTGATACTTCTCAGGTCACCCTTGCCCTGGCAGTATTTTGGCTGGGGCTCAGAGAATTGCCATTTGATGGCTTCCTTATCCTTTCAGATTCTTCATAGCTCATGCACCTCCTCCTCCCACAGCTGTTTCACTTGGAGGCACAGCTCACCAACGATTTCACAGCTCTGGGCAGGCCAGAACACTAAGTACCCCAGTCCCAGGCACTCCAGGCTGCCTCAGACTTGAGAAGCTGCATCCTCCTTTGGAAGTTGTGTCTGGGTCCAAGAGTCCAACAGCAAAGAGACAGTACTACAAAACTTGAATTTGGAAGTAAACCAGGCCTTGATTCATTGCTATTAAGCTTTCTTTTAAAAACACCAGATAAAGAAACATGAAGATATTAAGAAGGCTTTTGGTAAAATCATAATTTAAAGATCACACTAAATATAAAAAAAAAATTACCAAAAAAAAAAGCCTTTCACTGAAATGGTGTATTTGCTTTCCTTAAAAATAATTAAAGCAAAAAGAAAAAAGAATTTTTCTCTCCCTCACATCTATTTATTTCCTTTTCCACATGATTAACAATGGATACTTTTAAATTAAATGAGGCAAACTCAATTATTTCATGCTGAGATTTCTACAAATAACTTCCTTGCTCCTGTATAAGGAGGCATTCAGAAAAATTCAAGCACCTATCACTAGACACACCTGCTCCTGCCAATAGCACACACAAAACCTCTTGCTTACTGCTTATCGGGACTGTACCACTCATGTTCGTGGAGTTCTTACACCAACAAAGGTAGATATCAATATTTATAGATTTTCGTTATTTTATAAAAATAGTATTTTTATAAATAGATAAATGTTATTGTGTGGCACCTGTGTAAATCGAGGGAATGATTCTTATAGCAAAATCAGTAGATTTTGCCTATGTATGTCAGGTCCAATTTTTTCCTGTTCTATACAAAGCCAAAAGGGAAAACCTGTGAACCTTTTTTCCTAAATAATTAATTTGTGTGCAGATCAAAGAAGAATTTTTCGGCTTTCAACGCAGAAATGCGCAAATCACTTTGCACAATTGCATAAAAATATGGGCAGTGCTGTTACTGTGCTGTCAAATTTGACAGCCATTCTGTACTCAGCAATATATCAAACACCATCCAAATGCAACCATACAAATGTCACCTCTTGCCGGTGGAACTTTATAAATGAAGCAATATTAATCAATTAAGGGACAGTGGAGTTCATGCAGAAGCAGCCAAGTCTCCCTGAGGATTACAATAGGGAGTTCTGGGTGGGCAATCAAGTTTAAACTGCAGAACTGCCAAGGCACACGGATTCTCTGTATGATATAGCGGATTTCCGGTCACACGCTGAGGGAAGCCCAGAGGCTTTTGTCCATGGACAGAGAAGAGTCAATTTTGTTGTTACACCACTTATCTATTATATGCTATTATAGCATTTACCAAATATTTTTACTTCTGCTCAAATTGATATCTGTGATTAGGTATTAGGGAGATCCTCCACACATTTCCACTTTGAATTTCTGAAGGTAGCATTTTCATATGAAAGATCATGACATGGAGTGATATGCCTCTCATAGGCTGCTTGGGAAGGGAGAGTCCTTGCAAAGCCTCTCAAGCAGAAATGGAGACCCCCAAACACACAAGCTAAAGTGAATCTGAGCAGTCGCTACCACTTTAATTACCTATTTATCTAGTAGCAAATAGACCAGAAGAGTAAAAATACATCTTGCCATTTTCTATTTTATGTACTTGCTGTGCTTAATGCAAGGATTTTCTTTCTAAATTATCTCCTTGTTCATCATACCAGACTTCCTATACCTGCAGTGTTAGGAGTTTCCTTTCACAGAGAGGAAGCAATTACACAGTATTACATACTCCTCAGAGGAGATGCTTTTCAGAGGGGGCAGTGCACACCAAATCAGTTTCTTTCCACCCTTGCCTTCACATACTGTAGGGGTTTATAAATCATGTACTGCTCTAATGATGCCAACCTTTTGTTATAAACCAGCCCCAAAGAAACACAATAAACATTCCTAAATGTTGTTGTTCAGAATGGCTGCCATTCTCCTTATCTTCAAAGGGGCCAAAGCTCAGCACGGCTAGCACTTCCTCAAAGTTGTTACCACAGAGGAAGATGTAGCAATTACCTTCCAGGAGCACAAAGCTGTTCCCAGGAGAAATGGCTGCACTTCTGTGGTACCTACTCAGCCTGCACAAAGGCCTACAGCTGAGACTGCAAAGCCACATGGAGTAGGTGACAGAAGCAGAGCACTCAGTGAAGAGGGCTTCTTGATCAAGGTTTGTCTTTGATAAAGCAGCCAGTCACTCGGACTGTCATTCTGAAGGTGAATAAAACAACCATAAATCCATTTCTAATTTTCTGCAGCACAGTCTGGTACAAAGGATGTGCCAGTTTGTGCCAGTGAATGGATGTTAACGGTACCCTGAGAGACACAGGTCCTGCTATAAACCCTTGTCAGCCAAACAATCAGTAAAGGCAGATCTAGTTCCAATGCTATCTCTCTCTCTCACAGCATCCTCATCTTTAGATTGGCACAAATAATTTTCTTCCTGCCTGGCAGAACAGTGTTTACCACACCCTGCTCAGGAAGTATAAAGGATCAGTACTAGTGGTAGTAGGCGTTAATAATGGAAGTAGGGAATAGTAGAGATTGAACAACAGCTCCCTACCCTAAAGCAGAAGTCATCTTACTCTGCAGCTCAGGGAAAGGCAGATAAACCAGATCTTGCAAATTAGTGATTGCATTTTAGGTCTTGCAGGAAAACCTCACCTTAAAAGAGAAACAGCCTCTGCATCCCATGATTTCAGCCATAGAATCCACCTAGGTCTGTATGAGACCTTTAGGTCTGAACCTTCTACAGAATGCTGTTTACCATCTCAGAGTGCCTTGAAAGAGTCTCTGCCTTGTGCCTTAGTTCATCGCCTCCCAGTGATTCCAGTCTTTCTGCCTGGAGATTACACAGCAGGCAGCAGCAGAGAGCATGGTCCAGAACTGAGAGAGGCCCTGGCACAAAGCAATGAGGAGAGGAGTCAACTGGGGGAGGATTGCTGGGATCTTGGCCAGAAGTCGTGTCCTCAGACAGCAGGAAGGAAAGATCACTAGAATACAAAGCAATTAGCTTTGGCTCTTTGAATAACTAATGGTTACTAACTAAGAGTAATGATTCTATTTAAGGAACTGCTTTTGTTATACTTACTGAAGAGTACAGAGATAATTGACAGGAGGCATGCAAACAATTCAGAGCAACTCCAAATAATTCCGGATTTTTTTTTAATTTAGGAGATGCTGGTATTTTAAGCAGTACTTAACAAATCAAAATAGTCTGCTAAGCCACAGAAAGAGATTTTCAGTATTTTCCAGTATCAAACTGACAGTTAGCAAGATTTCCTTGCAAGTAATTGTTTCAAATTATTTGGAACAATTGATAGACAAGGTGAGATCCTGGTACTTCTTCTAAGGGAAGGTCACAGGAAACTAGAAGCTGGTCAGCCTCACCTCAATGCCTGGGAAGGTGATGGAGCACCCAATCTTGGAATACATTTTAAGGAACATGAAGGACAAGGAAGTTCAATCAGGAGTAGCCAGCACTGATTTACCAGTGGTAAATCTTCAGAAACAGATGCAACTCAAGTCTGTTTTGCCTGTGACAGCAACTGGTGATTGATCTCTCCCCATCCTTATCTCAACCCATGAGCCTTTAGCTGTATTTTCTCTACCCTGTCCAGTTGAGGAGGGGAGTGATAGAGCGCCTGACATCCAGCCAAGGTCAACCTGCTGCAAGTTCTTATTTCAGATAGGCAACACTTTGCTCTGAAAAACTCTGCAAGAATTTCAGCATTTGCCACAAAGAAATACTGCCAAAAGATGTCATGCAAACATTTTCCCCATATATGCTTTGCTTCAGACAATTAAATTTTGTCCTTCAAACAAAATCTATAGAAATATCCTTTAGATACCTTAGGTACAAGATGAGATAAACTTGTCTGTTAGACCAACACGGCAAAAAAAAAAGCCCATATGGAACTTGCAGAGATATCACAATCTGGTATCAACATCATCACTGAATGTAAATACTAAATAGTGACTCACTGACTGCTACCAATATGTATACATACTCTATCTGTTGATTGCGTAGTTAAAGTCCTGGAAAATCAGTTAAGAGTAAACATTTTAAATGTTCCTGGATTTCTTGATATAAAAATTATTGTTCTGGAGATTATTGACATACTCAGAATCCTGGTTTTCAGAGATACCAAAGTCCTCATTGACTCTCTTAGATTTGAAACAATAATACTTATAGTCAAGAAAACTTAAAAAAAACAAGCATGTTTTCTCCTCAATTTTTAAAAAAAAATTTTACAAAAAATCCTTTTATTTAATTTCCTGTTTGTGGCCTAGAACTCATGAACTGATCCTCTTAGCATGCTAAGCATGCTATATTTAAATTGCATCAAAAAGATTATGTTCTTGATACCACACTGGTAAGTGGATTTTAAAGTAGAGCATATATAATTTGAATAAATTACATCCAAAAATTTGAAGAACATGAAGATCAAAGTTTCAATAATCAAAACAGACCAAATCAACACCTTAGCTGAGTTCAGTTTAATGCACTACATGTACATAAATGACCTTTGTGTTTTATTGAGACAGAAAACAGCCCCAGGTTTGAAACAAACTCCATTAGATCTAAACAGGCAAGCATCACTGATAGATATCTGTATTTTGGTATTAAAAAAATAATTGGCCTTATTCAGTACCTGCCATTCCCACCTTGCTGCAGACACAACCTAGGTGTGTGCCCAGTCCCACCACACATTCTTTGAACCACTTTCAGTAAGGGTTCCACCACACCACTTTGAAGCACTCTGACAGAAATCTACAAATCTGTGCTCACACAGGCATTGTGGATGACAGGAGATCACTGACTCCAAAGAGGTGTCTGAGGGATACACTACCTGGCAAACCACATCAGCCCACCTCCCTACTCAGTTTTTTCAAACTACAAGACTCGGTACACAGTCTGTCGAATTGCCTGCAATTGAATGTGTATCTAACAGTATTATACCTCAAAAATGAGCAGCGGGATAGCAAAGGAGAAAACCGCCTTCTTTTCACCAGCTGCCTCTTGCATGAGGGCACTTCGCTGGGCATCCGCAGCGAAGGGAAGTGTTTCGGAAGTAGGTGGGAAGAGGGGTTCAGCTGAGCTCCGTGGAAAGTGAGGAAGCCTATAGGATTAATGAGGTCAGAGTCCTGAGAACCCACAGGGGGCTGTGCACAGGGTGGCTCAGGGCAGGGGGAAGGCTGAGGGGAAGATGCGCCCCGAGTTAAAAGGCTGTGCTGTGAGGGCGTTGTGGGTCTGTGTTTACAGCCCTCTCCCATTCCTTCCCTTTTGTTTCTACCTCAAAACCATTCTGCGTCTTATTGTTTTAAATGGTAATATTTCTAGTCTGTTTGTCAGGAAAACTCACTTTTATTGAGAAGGTCGCTTTAAATCCCTCACATAGTCGGGCTCCACTTGCTCCAGCGCAGTGCTGAAGGCTGAGGTGCAGCTGGTTTTGGTTAGTGCTGAGGCCGGGAGGTGAAAGCACTCCAGTTGCCGAATATACCTCTCAGTGGAGGAGCACATTCAGCGCAGGTGAACGGCTGCTGTGAGGCGAGAGCCCCGGGCAAGGGGCCGTGAAGTGTCGAGGCTTTCCACAACAAAGGGCCGGGAACGTGCGGCCCAGGCGGGGACGCTCACAGACACAGCAGGTGCTGGTCGCTCTGCGGGAAGGCCTCAGGCTGTCTGGGTGCGCAGACCTTGAGGGTAAAAGCTCGGGAAATCTTTTGGCGGGCTCCAGCTCGAGCACCCGGTAGTTATGTTGCTGTGCTGTCCCGAGATTAAAATTCTTGTGAGGATCCCGACATGTGGGACTCCGCTGTGGGAAACGCAGGGATGAGGTGGTAAGGAATCCCTGGCTGACTGTGTGAGGGTGGGGTGTGCAGGGGGCCCATGGGGTCACCGGAGCTCCTGCCCTGAGGGGCCTGGGCCCCTCTCAGGCGGTGCGAGTGCCATACTGCTGGAGTGGCTTCTGGATGGACGGGAGGAAGGAAAGCTGCCGTAACAATCCTGAGCCACAAACAATTGCTGTAGGATGGAGAATGTTACAGCTGATGTTTGCAATGACACTAAACTTGTAAGTCGTTTTGAAGTAAGACTAAGCTACCAGGAAGCCGGGGCCTTTTTCTGCTAAGAAGAGACTGAATTGTCTAGAATAGACTGAGTGTGGTGTTTGGGTAATTTTCCAGAGAAATGCTGAAAAGTTACATGAATCGCTGCACCTTGAAAACTAATTCTGTGGTTTAACAGTTTCTGTGTGTTTTCAGTAGTTCCGAGTTGCTTCATAACCTAACTTCTGGCTAACAGTTTCAATTTGTGTGGTAGCTGGGATTGCTGCATTTCACACAGCTGAAGTGATCAGTTATTCTCTTTCAGGAGAGCCTGCCCTAAAGGCATTTCATTTTCAATTAATGGGTTAAAATAGTTTGAGCTCACGAGATGGTTTCTTAATCAGGCATCCCCTTCATGCCTACATAAACCTATATTGCTGTTGAAACTTTGAGAGTCATTCTCAAGACTTGAGTCTGTCTGAATATGCCAGAATAGTATAGTCATAATAGATTTTCATGGGTAATGAATGATGAATGTTCAGTATAATGTTCAATAGCATGGGAAGTTCCAAAAGGATGAGTTAACTAGTCATTGGAGAGAGAAATGCTCTTTAGCACTGTATTTCACTCCATACCAACCACAAGCAAGCTACTACAGCTGTAATTACAGCTGGGTTTTTTTTTGGGGGGTTGAGGGGGATTGTGTTTTGGTTTGGTTTTTTTTCATTCCACTGAGGAATTGTTCTGTGTCTGCATATGTGTATATTTTTTTAGTTAGAGACAATGCTACTGAGTAGCAGGCTTTAATGCTTCAGGCCCATCTAGGTAGGGATGTCACACATGAAAATATTGCAGATATGACCACCAAAAGTCCTGGTTTGTCACATTAGAAAGGATAGAATCACATCTCAGGAGCTTACTATTTTTGGATGCTTCTTCCTATTTATGGATGAATATTCACAGAACTTCAGTGTCACAGAGGTAGGGAAGAATTTCAGCTTTTTGTTCAAAATTTGAAGTAGAAGCCTGTTAAAAATTAAGGAATTAAAAAATAAAAGCGTACAAGCCTAATGTTTGGATTTTGGCTCTAGGGCACTGGGAGTTGAGTTCACCAACTCTTTGAAGCAACTTCTGAAGCAATTTCTTGAAGTTGCTCAGGAGTTTTTTTCTCAGATGATCCTGAAGTAAGGTTATCAACAAAGCATGGTGCCATATGTACGATTACAAGTCACAGATGCTTCGTAACTGCCTTGTTAATAGAGCTCTTTGTAATTTCCCCAAATTCTTATGCTGTTGCTCTGTTTTTTGTATTGCTACATTAGATACAGTGAGAACAGTACCATTTGTGTGGGGGATCAGACAAAAGATCCTGGAATCAGTGAGATATTCCACTCAGTAACAATCTGTAGCCACCAGTCTCATGGTATATTACTGGTTTTTATGTGTACCATCGCTGCTGTCAGATCCAGAAAGAGTTACCTTGATGATCTTCTATGTTTCCCAAGTCTGCAGAAGACAGCTGGGGAAACCATTATGTTTCTTTTTAAATCTATTTTTTTTTTCCATAATATGGACATTTTAGATGCTGATACTTAGCAGTACATACTTTAGTAATGATGAGAGTACTTAACAGGACATGCTTCAGTAATGATGAGAGTTTCTTACCCTTTCCTTCCTTGCCAGTAGCCATGTGTGGACATTTCCCTTGGCAGAACCAGTAGCATGACTTCTCTAAATCCAGATGCTTCAAAATGGGCCAAATACTTGAAAAGGCAACATGAAAAGATGTTACATCTTCAGTAAAAATAAGTTATCAAAAACCCAGAGTCAGCTTCCATGTGTGCATTCTTATATTTGACTCCACTAAAGAACTTTGTTGTAAATATTTCAAAACCTCAAATGCTCGAGGATATCCTGATGGGGTGAATCATGCTTATGTCATTGTTGAGATATCTGTTGAGTTTGGTGCTTGCTGATGAGAATTTTTGCCATGGTCATTTAACTACTTTCTGCTCATCCTTTAGGATTTAATTGAGCAAGTAGGCACTATTAAAATGCTACATTTTGAACAACTCTCAACATTATGTTCACATCTAGTTAGAAAAAAAAAATTGAGAGTTATAGCCTTGGTGATACAATTCAGTGTAGCAGTACAGGCAGTGTCTGAAGCATTTTCCTGCTTTTATCTGTGACTCTGGAAAAAACTTTCATGCAGGGACAGGTTTATAACAGTGAGTGTGCCTTCAGCAGTTCAGTGGATCCTCTATTGGACTCATTATTAAGAAACCAGTTGTGGAAGGATGATCATGTTAGTTATTAGTGTCCTCAACCCAGACTGTCAAGAGAATGGTCACGATTGTTATCTTGTTTGCTACAAGACAAAGTTCTGTCCAAGTAAGAATCCATTGTCAGGGTTATCCCCAGCTGCTAACCAAGTACCACAAAGCTGCTCACTCACTTCTCCCTGCGTCTGCTCTGCCATGGGATGGGTAGGAGAGTCAGGGAAAGGAAAAAACCCTGCAAACTCATGGGCTGAGATAAGAGTAGTTTAATAAATGTAACAGAATATAATAGTGCTAATTATAAAAATTAATACAGATGTTACATTACATTATTAATTAATAATAAAACTTTTGAAAATCCCAACCAAGTGATGCACACTACATTTGCTCACTATGCAATGCCCACCCTGTCCTCAAACAGCAACTGTACCCATGAATATAACTCACTTTGGTTTATATGCTGAATATGATGTTCTGTGGTGTGGAACATCCCCTTGGACAGTTCAAGTCAGCTGCCCCAGCCATGTTCCCTCCAGCTTCTTGTGCATCTCCTCACTGGCAGTGTGAGAAATTGAAAAGTCCTTGACCAAGGGTAAACACTACTTAGCAACCTCCAAAACACCGATTTGTTTTCAACATTGTTCTCATACTAACTCCAAAACACAGCACTGTACCAGCTACTAAGGAGGCAACTAGCCCTATCCCAGCCAAAACCAGGACACTCATGTTGCAGGTTGCCTTAGTTGAGTTTCTTGGTCTATCATGGAGTTGCCATGTGCTGTTGTAGAAAGCAGTAGAAAGCCTCCGTTTCCTAACAGCAGCCACCCCACTGATCTCAGTTGTGAGGAGAAAGGTCATTCAGGTTTAGCCATTATAAAATCTGCTAGAAAACACAATTTTCTCTCTTTCTCACCTGTGTTCATCGTCATTACAAACAGAACAAAATAGAGGAAGAGATTATTAGCACTGACAAAACCAGCAGAAATGTTTTCACAGTTATTAATGTACTTCTGCTGAGTATAACACTTTGTAGCTTGCAGCCCTCTGTAGAAAACCTGCCTCTGTCAGTACAGGCTGTAATAAGTACAGGCTGTAATAAGTGGGTATTCTCAGATCGCACTGAGTGGCTACAAACAGTTCTTTTTGTTGTCTCCCATTGGCTATAAGGCTGCTAAGTATCTTTCCAACAAACACCACAATCTTTTCATTGCTTGACTGTAATACAGGATAATAAACTGAACATGAAGCTTTCATTATATGGGACATGGTAGCCAACGAAAAATGCTGCAGAGCACCTTCTCATCAGTCCATTACAAGTATATCACATATCCTTTGTTAGCTGTGCTGCCTTCCCATACAGTTTCAAATCCAGAACCAGCCTTTTAGCGGACTCTCTTGTCTGAATTCAGTATTCAGAAAGCTCTGACAAAAGGCTGTGATCTTCTGGTAGAAGAGCAATGCTCTTCTACCAGATTGGCAGCCTTTTTGATAAGCTGTCATTTTACCTCAATGAGCTTACCTGAGAGCAAGAGAGGACTGCTGTCACAAGCAGTGTGCCAGCATTGACCTCAGCTTTTCTAGTACATTTTTAATGGTGTTTGTTAAACACCAGCTCTTTAAACAAGAGCCACACTGCTACCTCTTTCTCACCTTGGGGAAGAATGAGTGATTGAACCAATATCTGGCAGATCTGTCTTGTTTTGCAGTGCATTACTGGAAGAAAGCAAGATCATAAGTGCAATGCAGTAGCAATTAGTAGGAATTCAATATGATGTTTGAAACTCAATACTCAGAATAAAGGTGTGTGGGAAGCCCACTTTTTTGATATCAAGCTTAGCAGAAGTCAGTGAGGATGCTGTAGGAATTAAACTTCCTTGCACCTGTATTTGCAGTTCTTGCAGAAGGGACAGCACAAAGAAGGGTCTCCTTTTTCTGGCTGTATGAAACATCTCATATTGTGATGTCTGCTTCTTACTAAAAAATCCAGAGGCTGCCAAACCCCAAAGTAACCAGAAGCATATGCTTATCAGTGAGGGCAAGGAATACATGACATTTCCTGCGCATTTATATATGCAGCACTCCACCACATCATGAGCAGTTGTAGTAATTGGTGAGAGCATATGTAAGCATCATAAACTAACTTTTCAGGTGAGAGCAATGAAACATAATTAAATAAAATTCTTTCTTGAAATGTGTGGAAGATAGAGAAATCAATAAAAGAATAGTTGAAGTTCCACTTTACTTATTGTAATAAATCAATTTTCTGTATTGCCTTTACATACTGGTACTTCTCAGATATTAATATTCCACTACTTTTGAGGCTTGGAGAAGATTACCTTAGAAGTACATGAGAATTTTATTATAGACTTCAAGAACAGCCAGCATTCAGGGGTGTATTAGTTTTTTATTTAATCGAAAACATGTAAACATAGGAGTAGTTCAGCTTGCCAGATTCCCCACAAGCAATTTCAAGTTCTTGTATTCTCAACAAGCAAGTATTCTGCTGATACTTGTTTGAGAAATTAAGATAAATGCACAATATAAAGCTCAGCAGCCACAGGACTTGGAACTACTGTAAGGTTAACTCTGGTGGAATTACTGGAATTACATCAGTGAAACAAAAGCTGCCCCTGCCATTTTTTCCCATGCTTTGGGCAAGTTAAGTACTTTGATTGGTCAAAGTTTTCAGTTCTGTTTAGAGTTGTCAGCCTGACAGCAGCACAGTTCACTGGACTCACTAAATAACTAGTCAAGAGAACAGGATGTATAGGTATAGACATATAATATGTATATACATATGTTCATGCATACCATACATATATACATTTATACTTACAGTAAACATTAGCAGGTGGAAACACTGGATAGCATTTTATAGCATTGAGGTCATCTAACTTATTTGCGTTAGATCTTAGATGCATTTAAGGTGTATAGTTTGATTTCTTAGAAAGTGTCAGCACATTGCACCTTAGAAAACACATTTGGCAAATATCTTGCTTATATTGGATTGCAGATAGGTAACATGCATAGCATATATGCATGTCTTTTGATTAGCCCCTCTGCTTGTTCTGAAACTGAACAATGAGAAAGTAGAGATTTCAAGTCGGTAATTAATGGAGTGAACATTTACCTGAAAGGAAAGAGAGTCTAAAATGAAAAAAAGGTGGAGAACAATTCATAGAGTGTATGTACTACTAATTTAAGTATTACTTTAAAGAAGAACACAAGGGGGTAGCCCTACTCTCAGGTGTAAGGGCTAAAGTTAAGTCTGGATTCTACCGAAGCTCTGTGAAACAGTCCTTTATATTTGTCCTGTACATTTGCATACGAGACAACTACCACCTGACCCAAGGGAAGAAAATCCAAGCTTGAGATAATAAAGATGTAACTGCATGGCACAGTCCAGCAATTTAGTGCTATATTGTGCTGGGTTTATAAACTGGGCAGTGCATTTGTCAAACTGAAACTGCCAGATAAAGGCAGTTTAATGTTCAGTTTTCATTTTCCAACTGATTCTTCATAGTTCATTATGTTTAATCTTCCTTAGGAACATCACAGTATTAAAAGTATATGTTAACTTAATTACACAGAACTTTCAAATAGTGGGGGATTTTATCATGGGCAAAAACTGTTCTTTCTGTACCAGTGTGACTGATAATAACATGCAGATTTGATTACATATAGTCATGCACAGAAACAAAGAGCTTTCAGGACAGAATCTGTAGCATTGATTTAGGTGAAAAATGAGGGCAAAAAATTTCTAATCTTTGTGAGAAAATAAGAGTGCTGACGTCTTTATTTTACATTAAGATTAACATAAACTGGCTGCCAGTCTTTACATGCAGTGAGGTCTTTATATATTAAATAGTCAGCTGAGAGAGAGACACATGACACAAATACAGCTGTCTGCCCTCAGAGACCAAGAAGATGTAAAGAGTTGCAAGTTGCAGCTGCAATTCTGTCATGTTTGAATAATCAAATGTAAAGACAACCAAAAGCAATGCAAGTTGCTCATTCTTTTTCTTGTATGATTTGTATCAGTGCATTCTTTTTATGATTCTCCCTACAGGGAGCTCTCTGCCCATGGAGAAAATAGTCATACTGTCCTTTGTTTTTGAAACTGTGCATGGAAACTGCCTCCATCAATCCCTCCACACTTTTCCACCCTTACCTTTGATTCATTCTTCCAATAACTTAATTTCTTTGGAAATGGAAAGAGATTTTCAAATTTGAGAACGAGATATAAATCATGATTTTCAAATCTCTTCTGTCACAATTCAGACATCTGTGAGATTCAGAACTTTGGCAAAGTGACTACAGGGGCTGTTTATGTTTGGTTGTTTGATTTTTTTTTTTAATCCAAGTCAACCAAAATCCATAAAAGAAAAAGGATCAGAATGTGTCAAGTGAAGGGTAAGCAAAAGTTTATGCTTGACTTTACTATCTTAGTAGATACGTTATATTAGCATCAGCTGGAGACTATCTCTTCTAAAGTGCACACACGTTAAAGAACAAGTTAAACATGGATTGCCACTGACTTCCTGTTCCCAGCTCTTAATATTTGTGTAAATACAGGTTCTATTTTACTTCCTTACCAGCAGAGGTCAAAGCTTGTTCTTAATGAATTCCTGGTTCACACAATGTATTTGCTTTTCATGCTGTATCTGTAACAAAATCTATCTGATTATTAAATTAACAGAGCTGTGATGTAACAAGAAGCAAATAATTTTATTTTTTCCAGGTCCGGTTTGAACATTAATTACAAACTACAGATTTAGCTCAGTTGTGTGGCAATTATGAGTACAGCAATTAAGAAAACTTAAGATGTTTTAAATAACTTACTGAACTGTGTTCTTACTAAGCTAGAAACATTTGAGCCACAGCTGCTTTCATGTGTAATGCTTTCCATTCCTTTTCTGTATAGTATGGAGTCAAAGTGCAAGCAGCCCAGGAGAATGGCTGATGTATAATTCAGGATACTCCCTGAATTTCCCTTAGAAAAGGAATACTGAGTAGTTGTTAAAGGCCAAAAAAACCCAAAAAAAACAAACAAAAACCACTGACCTGTGCTTTCACAAATTTTTGTCCATCAGATAGATGTTTTCCATGTTAATGTAACTCAGAAGAAAAAGATAGGTTAGAAATTATAAAAGTAAAATAAAATTGGTTTCAACATTTTCTGTTTGGGAAAAAATTGAGCACTCTAAGTCTGGATTTAGTTCAGCATAATCTGTCTCTAGAATTTATATGAGGTCATCATGAATCTTTTTTCTCTCTGCTGGAAGCAAATGAAAATGAGAGAATAGGTCTTCCTCTGAAGATTCCTTAATCACTAGAAGGTAGGTTTGGCCTTAAGAGAATCTTCACAGGATTTTGTTCATGATCATAGTGTTTGAAAGAAATTTGAGCTAAAAAGTCAAAGGGAGAGAGACATGAGTAGAGGTGACAGTCCTTCTATGGTTTCTTTCCACAATCCTGTTATTCTGTTCTTTTCTGTCAGCACTGTAGCTAAAATGACCAGAATTCAGGATTCTTATAGAACAAAGTGTGCAGCCCAGACCATTCCAGAGATCAGAATGGAAACCAGTTTGAGTCCAGCATCAACACCACAGGATTCAGAAGCAGGAGAAGAGTGTGGGAGCTGAGAGCAATCAGAGTTTGTCTTCCCAGTGTTCCTGTGCAGGAAGGGGAACATAGTACCATAGTAGCAGGCCTTGCTTTGTTTTGTGTAGTTTATTTTTTTTCCCCAAAATGGTTTTACTCCAGAAACATTTCAAATATTTTGTCCCTGTCCTCAGGGCAGTGGATACACTTCAGGGAACTGTGGGAGCGGTGGCTTTGTCAGCCTCTGGTGTTGGCAGGACATAAAGAGTGAACTGCACCAACCCAGGTCCCCGCAGCTACAGTATCTGAGATATTCATCACAGTGAGTGCCAGAGGCATGAAGCCAACACGAGGAGGTCTCAGGCCATTGTCCCCAGCAAATTATAATTAAAAGTTAAGTGCCAATCAGTGAAGTCTTTACCACTATTAGAGGCATGAGTTTTAAATTATTTTCTACAATTTTTTCTAGCAGGTATATGGGAAGGACTTGACTCTACAGTCACTGAAGTTCAAAAGTACTTTTGGAACAGTATAAGAGTGCTACTTTTGGAACAGTGAAAGAGTGCTGTTAGTTATTTCTTAGTTTGTGTTCACTTTCATCTATATACATTGTTAAAACAAGAAATTAAGTACTCCCTAATACCTATGGTCACAGTGTGTCTGCCTATTGCAACCAAGCATAATTTACAATGTGAAATGAAATTTTACATTTAAACATCTGTAGGCAGCTACCCGAGGACAGCAGAGATGGTTCCAGCTGAATGGCAACCCTAACAGTCTATTCAGTAGCAATTTTTTCTGGTTGTGTGTGAAGTATCTCATCTACTTCAAAGATATGAAGAAAAGAAGATTTGCTGATTCTGATGGGCAAAAGGAAAGCAGGTATTGTGGATTTACTAAAATCATAAGGTGGATTATTTAGTGTCTGGTAGCAAAATCACCCTGGGCTTCTTTTAGGTACTGTTTGGGACAGCGTTTAAGTGTACAAAATGCACGAAGAAGAGCAGCTGTAAAGGCACACAGCATTAAATACCAGGAAGTTCTAAAGCTGGGACATAGGCTGAGGATGAGGCAGAAGCTGGTCATAATTTTTCTGTGAATACTTCTCAGCCAAAAAATTCTTATTTACCACAATTGGAACATTCTCAGAATATGTGTCTGCTTTACTGCCAGTTTCTTTGGAAAGCATCTTGGCAGCAGGGACAGCCAGCTGGCTGTGTGGTGCCTGCCAGCTATTCACACAACTAGACAGGAGCCCCTGGTGGGTGCCATAAGCTTAGCTCAGGGAACCTGCACTGTAGGAGCCTCTGCTCCCTGGATACATTACCTGAAACACAAGGGTGAGAAACAGGAAAAAAAAATGGGAGCTTATTTTCTTCTGTTTAGCTCGTTAATGCCAATTACGTTGTGCTTTTGATTTATTTTTAAAAGGTGGAATGGTGATGGAATTGCATTGCGTAAGGTGAAGCACCACTAATAGAAAATAAACAGTGTTTCCTTGAGACAATCTGTACCAGAAAAACCCCTGGACTGTCAAACTGTCCTACTGAAATTTTACAGCTCATTGGATTGTAGATAGAAACTAAGGTTTTTCTGCCAGTTATAGTGAATGTCTCAGTCATAAAGGATAAAAGATAACGCAGATGATTTCAAGAGCTTTATTTTATGTAATTCTGATACAGCATTATGAGACAATAAATGTTATATTCATTATACATAAATTATTCAATCATGAATATTTTAAAACAATTACTTGAAGGCCGGGCATCTAAAATAGTTTGGAAGTTAAAGTACAGATTATTTTAATGGTGTCATATTAAAACAATTTATCTTACAATTATTCAAAATTAGAATGAGACAGGAAATCAAATTTCAGAGCTCAAAGACAAAACCCACCAGCTCAACTGTTGTGTCAGATTGCTGTCAAGCTGTAGCCTGTATCTTTGCATTCCACTAAGAGCAATGGAAACTTACAGGCACACGCTTCCGAAGCTGGAA
Source organism: Rhabdornis inornatus (assembly GCA_013397075.1). Classification (NCBI taxonomy): domain Eukaryota; kingdom Metazoa; phylum Chordata; class Aves; order Passeriformes; family Rhabdornithidae; genus Rhabdornis; species Rhabdornis inornatus. The sequence continues at coordinate 36,291 of VWZS01007387.1, read as the reverse complement.
ATTGCTTATACACCCACAGGGACTAGGGCTAATCAAATGCTATAGTTTGGTCTGACTCTTTATAAAGATATGTAGCTATTTATCCAAGGAATATGCAAGGCTGCTAAAATAATATATGAGTTTATTACAGGAAGTGGAATGTTTTCTTAGCAATCCGCATAAAAGCATCAAAATATTCTGTAACTGATATACCTAAAACTTCCTAGAGTAATTAAACTGTAGACAAGACAGTCTCTTACTTAGTTGAAGTGTTATAACTTTCTCAATTTGCATAATATCTGGCTTACATAAATTCCTTTGACATTTCAAAAGTCTTCCAGAAGTGTGCATGATGCTGGAAACTAAACTATATTTCAATACTGAGAAACTGGTTACTGGATACTAAATATGGCCACAACAATCTCTGCTCTCCTGTGCAACAGCAGTTTCTGACAAATAATGTTGTTACTATACCAATTCTAGTAATTAAATGGGAAAAAAACCCACATTAATTAGGGACATCATTCTCTCACTTCAGCTGGGCACACAGTTTTTCACAAAGCTTTTCCATGTGAAATAATTATCTATGTACTGTGAACTCAGTCACTTCTCATAGTCCTCAAGCAAATGCTTTTTTCTTGGTCTGGAGTCCTGACTTAAATGCAGTTGTAGATGGATGCTTTTGATTAACTGTGTTCACGTCATCATTGGATGTCTGCATAAAATAATAACTTGCTGAATCATAAGTATTTAGACTGATTGACTGAAATTCCTTCCAGGAAAGCTGAAGGTAATATCTTTATCCTGATTTCTCAGACAGAATGAGTTCAGCTAAGAATGTTGCTACAAATACAGTGAACTCAAAACAATATTTTTGGTAAATATTTGTAATAACTTTTGTCAGTATGTGCATTTCTTGAGAATTTTGTAAGTTTCATAAAGTAAAGACATAAAAGGTTTCAATAAACATACGGGCTACAGAAAAAAGCTTGAAGCCATGGTAATGGAAGAGGAAAATTAACTATTACCAGTGATCTTAATTCCATGATGTCTTAGTCTGCCACCTTTAATAGTAAAAGTGATGCTCTCAGGTGCCCAGATCTTCAAATGAGGAAGTCATGAAGTGCTCGTTGATGTCAGCTGTTTTGATTTATTACTGCTTGACAGAAAGATTATGAACATATATTACAAAAAAATTCCTATTTGACAACAGTGATGAAATTTTTTGTCTCTTCTCTCAGAGAAAGGCAAATTACTGTCTGAAACTCAATTCTCAAGTTTGAGTTGCTAGGGAGCACTGTAGTCCCTTATCTTCATAAAGAAGATACTTCTTAGAAGTGGAAAAAATTGAATTCTGTTTTGGAGTTCATTAATAAGAACTTAGAGTTGATTTGCCAGAAATAATGTGATATGTACAGTTGTGAAATCTTAATTATATTTTTATCATTGTATCAGTATGGTTAGAGGCTGTTTTAAGGACTTGGTATTTTTTCACTTTGATCGTGATTTTCAGAAGTGATAAGTGATTTTGTTCATTTACTTTAGAACTTTTATAAGGCAGATGCAGAACGTTTTCAACAGAAATTTTTAGATTTAGGATCACAATTCTATTATCAACAGCCATATACTTCATCCACTTTCTGTTGCTGGGGAGAGGAATGGAGAGTAGTAAGGGGGAAAAAAAACACAACTGTGAAAACCAAAAAGGCAGATTTTCATGTCAATTAAAATTTAGTGTTCTCATTTTAATTACAACCACGTTGAGCTAGGGCTGAAATTATGTTAAGTCACTGTCTCTCCTGGGCTTCTTCCCATCAATTAGAAGAGCTAACTGAGAAGTTCCCTTCCTCTTCACTCTCCTGGCCTGACCTTCCCTCACTGTCCCTTCTCTGACCCCTAATGCACTGCTCCTGGATGCTGGAAGCACAGGGAAGCACCAGGGCAAGCAAAGTGTTGGCAGATGTGGGCATGGCTTGTGATCTGATTGTTGTGAGGTTGGTGGGGATGACAGAGGAGGCACCTCTTGTGCAGGCAGATTGCCAAGGAAAAGGCCCCATCTATTCCCACTTTCTTCAGAGGCTCACCTCAGTATTGCATAGAGGAAAACAGGAAAGGCTTGTGACNAAACACTAGTATGTTTTTCAGCCTTCACTAGAACATGTACTACTTCTCAGGCATCTAAGACCTTTTACTCACTAAAAGCACTTAAAACTTATTTCAATTACTTACTCATTCATGCTACAACCAAAACTTTCACCTCTGCTTTATGTGTGAGTGGCATAACATACTTAACCCATCCGATGGCTTTAATTCAATCCCTGCATTCTGATCTCTCTCTGAAAGATTCAGAGGGACCCCTGGCTTGCTGACTGCAACAAAGGCTGAAAAAATTCATAATGAGAGATAACCCATGCATTTTATGTTTCATAGGGAAAGTTTTCTTATACCGAGACTTATTTTTTCCACAAGCAATTATTTTGCTAGTGAGAAATGACAGGATCAAGCAAGTTCTTGTTTTACTGTCAAATCAGTGATGGCAGTGATGCTTTGAACATATCCAGTGCATGCAACATTTCACCTCTAATGTGGAGAGATTCAAGTGTAACGGAAGTGGAATTGATCAGTGATGTTGGCAGGAAGGTGGAGCTTAACTTGTGAAAGTTTCCAAAGTACCACAGTGCAGTAGTCTGCCATATTTTGGAACAGAGTTTGCTCGCTGCCCTTGGCAGTACTAAGGCAGTGGTCAAAGGCTTACGTAGCTCCCTTGCATAGTCAGGAAATCAGCTGGGCCATGGACAGACCTCTTTACCCAGGCAGAGTTTATCAGTTTGCTTAAAAAGTCGCACAAGGGTGAGATGAACACAAATCACCCAGGAGAGTAAATGGAATTTAATGAAAGAAGAGTTAATACAAAAATCTGAGATCTGTATCTCTGTTCATTCATGTCTTACCATCTTTTATTCACACAATCTTTTCAGCAGTTCCAAAACTCCTGTACTTCATTCTTCCACTTTATGTGCTGGTCCAATATTATTCCTTTTCTTATCAGCTAGTGATCATAATTTGTGTATTATTTGTCTTTTTGCTTTGGGATGTAATACCAAATTTGTTCAGTGAAGGCAGGTAGAAGTGTTTGAGCTGTTACAAATAGAAGCCATTATAAAAACCTTGTAAGAATGATAATGAACTGGAGGAGGTTTGCATTTTCTTTTTTCTTCTTTCTCTAAGTGGCTTTTAGGTGTGTTGAACTTGATAAAGAGGAGATCCTGTTTGGCGGGTACTCTGCTGTTGCGATTTCTGCAAACTGTGGGAATGAGGGAGGGCATTGCAATTCTATATATAAAGCATCCAAGCTTGAAGAGGGCAGCCTAGAAAGTGGCAGCACTGGCACTGCCCGCTTGGAACAGAGGGGAGCACTGAGAACACTGCCCAGGCAGGGCATGCATCATGCTCCCAACACTGGTACTGCTCATCTTCTGCAGTTTCCTGCACTCTGCTGGTAAGTCTGAGGTGCCTGGGCTCCTCTTGGTACATGGCTTGAAGGAAAATTGTAGTATTACATCACATGAGGTTCAGGTTTTGTTCTTCTTTACCACAACTTGCAGAATTCAGTTTACACGTTTTCTTCTCTTTTGCTTCATCTTAAAACACAACAGGTTATTTAATAAATACATGACTGAAATAAAATTATTCGTTCGTAACTATTTCAGAAAGTTGGTTACTGATTTGTTGGATCCTTCCCTAAAACTCATTCTCTAGATACAGAGAATATTTTTGATGGACTTCTGTTGTGTTTCTGAGTTGCTGAGTGCCTTCGTCTTTCAGATGTTCATGATCCAGTGTCCTAGCGATGCCATTGCAGATATATATTGTATATCTTCTGTGTAGAGTGATAATCAAAATCATTTTTCATTGTTATGTGAACTGCAAAAAGCATTAAGTATGAGCTGTTTGATGGCATTTCTTTTTTGAAGAATGATGGGGTAGAAAGAATCCTGTGCTGGAAAACAGGCAAATGGTTCTAGTCTAAAAATTTTACACGACTCTTAATGTATTCCTCCATACATTATTCAGTACAATCCTTCAGTCTTTCTAAGAAGTCTGTCTTACTTTTTTGGTCCAACCCACCTGTATACCAGATGAATATGTAATTTCAGAAAAATTATTTAGTAGGTACATTCATTGGCTCTGTAGCTACTTGGCCACCTTACTCATTATTCCTCCTGTGCAGTTATTAGTGGACGTTTTTGAGAATAAGCCTTTTTTGACATGGTTTGGCATTGCTTAAGTTTTGGTTTTTTTAATCTCTTCTGTATATTCTCTTTAATTACCAGTTATTAGTTAGAATTTCAAGAAAATATTTTATGCTGCTAAAAAGCATACTTCACTTGCTTTAGGTTAAACAAAGTTAAATTTATTTCTTCTGTATTGTGTTTACTACATTTAATGAACCATTTAGTTCAAATTGCATGGGGACATTTATTGCTCTTAAATCACTGACTTAAACTGGAGCATGAAAATAATTAAAATATAGGCAACTCAACCCTTTTGTATACTCTCAGAGCCAATTTCTAACCTCAGCTGTATTGTTATAAATCAGGTGTAACTCCATTCACTGTATTAGCACCATTGTAACCAATATTAAGTACCTGAACGTGGGTCCTAACCCCAAGTTTTGCTGCCTGCAAGAGCAAAATCTTAATCTACATGACTTCCTATTTTAGATAATTGATGTATTGAAATAAGTACTTGAAATAAAATAGAAAATTGCTGTAGACACACAGCTACAAGCTTTATATGTAAACTTGGCAATCACAAATCAGAACTTTTTCTACAAAGGACTAAGTTGAATTTAAAGATAAAAACCCTAGAAACAGGATCTAGAAAATTCTTACAGAGCAGTTTTCTTCTTCGGGATGTGTCAATATCTCAGGTCCTTGGAATGCCTCACAAGGTTGGAGACCGTGAAAACAAACAGATTTCATTCTGTCAAGGAAAGATTTGAAATCAGACAATTTTTGGATGTTGATCTGTACGTTCTTAAATTGGACAACATGCAGGGTGCTCATTGTTTTGAAGTCTAGATCCAAGCATTGTTTCCTTAGAATGAGTCAGATCAAAGCCAGGACTTAATTCTCTTCTTCATGGATCTGCGTCCAAATTCTGTACCTCGAGTTTGTCTTTAGCTGGAAATGTAAAAATTGATTGTAAGGACATATATTTGATTATTTGATGTGAAGTCTGATGGAAAGTGATAACTTAAGAAAATCAGTAAACATGCATTAGCTTGAGTAAAAAAAAAAAACTGTAGAAGCTTGAAACCTGATTAAAACTGTTAGTTCTAGCCTTTACTTAAGAAGAGGTGCTGATTCATTGATTAAATTGAGGCTTCACCCCTTTAGCAATTAGCTAAATTAGCTTGTATTTAGCTATTTCAATAATCAAAACTGCATAGATCCTGATAGGTTTGTGTACAGTCATACTTTTTCTTATGAAGTATGTAACTAGAAGTCACCTTAATTTATGCTGTTCACATATCTATGTTTGCAAGAGACAAAGGGAGTTAATAATTTCATACTGAAGAGAAATCATCATGAACATGTGCAACTGATAAGTCATATTACAGTTACAGCTCTACCAGTACCCTCGTGTTAAATTTAATTTTAGGCTTCTGTCATTTGTTTTAAAGTTCTTGTCCTTTCCAGAACATCTGACATTTCAACATTTCTGTTTGTCTCAAATTAGAAGAGAAAAACTGAACCCTTTAAAAAACAGAGATTTTAAATTATTTCTGCAAGTTGGAAGTACAGAGATTTCATTTCGATGTTTTGTTTTCATTTGTTTATCTGATGTGAAATACTTTGAAGACATTACAACATAAAATTGTATTTTCCCATAGGGATGTTTCATAGTAACCATAGTATAGGAACAAAATTATTTATTTCTTCATAATAAATCCTGTTCCCTGACTGGCTTGTATTGCTGCCATGAACTAGACAGGCTGACCACACAGGAACTGCACTTCAACAGATAAAATTCTCAAGGAAGTTGGCCAGCTGGAATAGAGTGGGAATTGGAAGTAAAACCTTCCTTCATCCAAGAGAAGTGAAACTCTGATTGGAGTTCTGCTGAGATAATTCAAAATAAGTATTTCTATTGAGATAATTCAAAATAAGTATTTCATGTCATTTCTCAAAGGAAAACAGAATACCTGCAGTAATAGTAAAATGCCAGTAAGGAAGAGTTCAGTACTTTAGAAATCTCATTGAACATTAGGACAGCCCTTTAAATTAAAAGTTCTGAAATGATTGCAAAATACAACTTCTGCATAGCCATAGCACTTGATACATCTGTTCAATCTGCCATTTTTTGTGCTTCCGAATGGTTGATAACGTTGCCAGGAAGACTTCACTATTCTCTTCAGAGTTAAGTGTGAGAAAAAGAATGTAAATGCTGAGAATAATTACTGTATTGTAATTAGTATAATAGTTTGGTCTGACAGAATACAGACTGATTAACAGATAGAAAATGGTTCAGTATTTGTTTTATTAGCTATTCTCTGGGCAAAAATTAAAGTGGATTTCATATCCTTGGTTATTTTCAATCTAACTCTTGTACACCTCCATATAATCCAGGATGATTATTATGCTCAAATTTAATCTAAATACCAAACCTGAAGTATGTGTTAAATTTGTTTGCCATGCTTAGATTTTTGAGTTTGAAAAGGTAAGAAACAAGCTTTGTAAACTGATCTGTCTGTTCTAATCCAAAATATTTGTCCATTAATTATTAGACATTTTGCTTTACATCAAACTCTCTAGACAGATCTGACTTGAAGTAATGTTTTAGGCATGTATTCAATTCCTGCAAATCTAATATCCTTGGAAGGCAGCTGTTGCACACTCCTAAATCCCATTCATGTAGCGTTTGAAATTTATGATTAAATTGTAATGATTGTAAAACTAACAATAATAGGTTATTGAACAAATGCAGGTATCAAAATCCAGGTGTTCAAAAAAGGCAGCAGCAACTCTAGGCATGAACAGTGTTAACTTGAAAGCCACAAACTGACTGTTCCTTATTGTGGTGTACTTACTGTGATGCAGTTCATTAGGAACTTGGAAGGAGCATGCTGGATTTTGGAAATGCCTGCTGAGTTTCAGGCCAACCGTGGAGGTTTTCTAAAACACTGGCAAAATTCCAAGCAATTGTTGGCCAGTGCTGACCAATTGTAGACAGCAAGGCAGCATGAGTATGGTCTATAATGATTTTGTGATGAGTGTGTCGGACAGCTTGGGAGTGGCTGAGATAAATGTCATTTTAAGCTATTAGGGCATTTAGGATGGGAGCACTTCTGTCACTGAACTTATATGCTTGATTTATTTTTATTTCCAATGCAAACATGCATTGTATACAATTCTACCAGTGTAGTATTTTAGCTCTTAAAAGCTTGAATTAGTTTCTCCAGATAACATCTTTTTTCAGCAGGTACTCTTTCATAGAAGAGTTGAGGTATAGACTGATGGGAGTGTGGGAGATGCCTGGGTCTGAGATCCAAAGCAAAAGGATGTGCTGAAACTCTCAGTTCCAGAATTCCCTCTTGTACTTTAAGCTAGCCTGTCCAAAAAAGCAGAGCCTCAGCTGTTTTCCTGTAGCTCTTGAGGTAGCACATGGCAAATATTACCTTACCTTCAGCAGCACAGCATGGAATTGGCTGAGATTCTGCTACAGCTGGTGAGCTCCCTGGAGGCTTCTATTCACTGCAGTATCCAAGGAAGCAGCAGCACCCTGCAGGGCTGTAGTGTATATATAGATATGTATTTAGATTTGGCCTGGTTTATTTGATGAAAGAAACTTTCTGCCACAACATGTTGCAAAAGATTCTAAACGTAATAGAGAATTACATAGGTTCTACAAGATGCTTGCTCCTGCTGTCTAAGACATATGGGACATGAGAAAATTTAAAAATGGGTAGTACATTTCTGAAGCACCTCAGTTCTTTATTCCTGCATCTTGTTTTGGTTTTTACCACCCAGGTATTGACTATTGAGAGCTCACTCCAGCAGTGCTGGAGGAAAATGCTGGGTGAAAGAGCCTTTAAGTATGTGGGAGAACGTGGAGTAGTTGTGCTCTTGCAGCAGGTCCTTGTTTGACATGGAAAAGGAGCTGCACTGCACCCAGCGTTTATTAAACATTCCTTGGCTTCTCCTAACAAAACCAGGCTTTGTGAAGAGGTGCATGGAAGGGAGCAGGTGACAGCTTGCATCATTCTGCAATCATTTATTAATGTGATCAGGAAAAGCAACAACTATACATAGGGATTTCCTGCTCTTCAGCTCCAGATCCCACAGTTCTTGTGAAGAACACACGGGACAATACTTTCCCCATATTTTCACACTTTTGGCTATTCCCTCCACTACTTCTACCCAGATGGTAAAACAAGAACTCAAAAACATGAGCAAAGATTTATCTCGCTTTTTTTAACAGGAACATAGGATTTTAGTATTAAGTGTAGAAGCTTTCAGATTGCATAGGATTTCTGGCAAATTTTGATAACATTTGTCTGATACAGAAGAATTTTCTTAATTATGACCATCAAGGTCATAAACCAAAAGGAATGGTTTGACCTTGATAGTCAAAGCCATCAAAGAAGCTTTTGTCATTCAAAAAAGAAATGTAGGAAAAGAAAATACAAAAAATTCACAGGATCTTATGCAGTTGTCTACTGATCTTAATTTACTTAATTATGTAATTAGGAATTATGTGATTTTCCATGACAATTTCCATTTGGATTTGTGTGACAGAGCACAATTCATATGTGCTGACCCTGTTTTGACTTGCAGCATGCTTAAAAATAAATAAATAAATATACAAATACTCAACTTCCTTTTGCTCAGAGGATAACTTCATTGTATTGTCTTTTTCCTTTCACAGCTTTTGAAGGAAATTATTGGTCCCACATTTTTTACCAAAAACAGAGAGAATCTCTGCAAAGAAGTAAGTGCCTGACCTGGTTTTTAATGTTTGCATTCGAGTGTGAGTAATAACTCTATTCAGCATCAAGTCCATATTGCAGAAGGCACTGTACAAACCACATAATAAAAATAAGTCTTTGCCTCAAGGAGCATATGTTTTGAAGCATTAAATTTTAGAAATTCCAAATGAAGACTTAGCATGTAAAAAGATTGTAAAACGCATTGTCTCGCTGTGGTAAGTTTTAAACTAAACTGAAAGTGCTTTAGTGTGCCATACTGAGGATTTGATGCCTAAGGATAGAAACTATGAGCAGTTCAGTAGCCTTCCACATTTAGAAATACGCTGTTGGGGTAATTTGTGTGGTATGTTTGATTTTCATTCCTACATATTACTGCCTAGTACTGTCTAAAACTGTAGGATATGGGTTCTTTTGATACTGCAAAATCCAGGAAACTAAATAAAGCTCATTCTCCATATAGATCAGGTCTTTGAAAATTATTTTTAAAATTTCAGGTTAAAACAAACTTATATGCAAATGGACAATCAGAGTGTGGAATACTTCTTCCTTACCTTTGTAGCCAGCAGCCAGAGGGGGGTCAGAGTAGGACAGAGCTCTGCTTCAGTGTTCAGCTGTGCCAGCTGCTGCCACACTTCTGGTAGTTCACCAGCAGTTTTCCCTTAACTCCAAAGAATGGCTTGTGTGCATCCCTCCAGATCTGTATGCTAAATTAACTCCAGCCACCTACTTACTGTAAATTTGTGCTAGTCCTTCTGAGTCTGAGAAATACAAATCGTAAGGTACTACTTACTTGTATAAAACAATGTGCAATGCCAAAACAAAACAAAGGGCATATTATAGCTTTAAAATACTTAAAATATTAGCTATCAGAAGTATGGTTAGAAAGGCATGTATCCTTAAAATGTTAACTCATAATTAAAATTTAATGGCAAATTTTGACTGTAGTTATTGTGGAATTTTCTGCAACAAAGAAATTTTTGTTCTGTTCAAAATGATGATGGACAAGGACTTGGAAGCCAGAGAACAAGGGAGGGGTAAGCAGAAAAATCTCAATAGCCTCACAGAATTCCCTGAACTGAAAATAATTGAAGACAGGGAGAATATCTGTGGAAGTATATATCCCTGCTCTGATGGTAATCTTCCCTTGGGCAGGCTGTTAATGGTCACTGCTGGAAATAAAATACAGAGCTACGTCAACCCTTGGGCAGAACCAACATACTTTTTCACATGTCCTTTTCTGAAGAAATGTGAGGCACTGACTTCTAAATTTGAAGTTCTTTCAATAGTCATTTAGTTCTCCATGTACATGGCAAGAATGAATAAATGTCATCGTGCTAACAAGATATATTTTATGGGACATGATGTTCCTCTTCTATGGGATACAGAAGGCTATAGGCCTTCTAAAACAACAAAATTTTCACAAGATCCTTTCTAAAATAAATAAGGATATCAGTCCTAATATTCTGACTTCTTTTCTATCCTATTCTATTTACAGTCTTCCTAGTATTAATAATTTTAATGTTGTACACTAAAATATCATGCTTTACTTCTGCGTACCATTGGAAAGCAATTCTCTGTACTCCAAAGCTTGTTACATATCAGTGGTTGAATGAAATTCTTCATCCAGTTTGGGGAAAATGTGGAGGTGTAGAACAAAAAGAATTCTATAAAATGAAAATTCATTATAATAAGCATTTTTTTTAGACAGAAGAAACTGAGAGTGTCTTGAATTAGGAGAATTCTCATTCAGTATAAGCATGGAAAAGCTACATGAAGTTCATCCTTAAAGTAAAAATAGTTGAAAGACTTTTGATCAGACAAAAAATTCCCAAATATTCAGGAACTCATCTCTGTCTGCTGTCTGGTCTTACAACAAGAGAAACACAAGAGCATGGATATAGACTAATTAAAAGAAGATCACTAGATACTATTTAATAAAAGCTGAACTCAAACAACAAACACATAATCTGGATTTAAACTTCCTTGAGTTACTGACATTCCCATTTTTTATTTTTCTTTGATAAGATTGAAATAAAAGCAAATACAGTGCCCATGCTCCTGTATTTATTGAAAGGGGCACCTCTTGCACTCTGGCTATTGTTCAGCCCTGGGTAACCATTCCTTGGCACACTCCAGGGTTTGTGGTCAGTGTCACTCAGGCACAGTATATTAAACTAGCTGCACTTGGGCATGAAGGATCAATGATAACAATCAGCCAATTCCTATTTTCCAGTCAGACCTTCAGGACAGAACAGAAGTGTGGAAGAGGAGTACTTTTTGCCAGCAGGTAACCACTCATTGGGAAACAGTATTCTCTACATGACCTGGATAAAACCAGTAGCATTCTGTAGTTATTTGATCTCTCCTTTAGAATTAGAACAGAAGTTTTGGCTTTAAAACAATAAATGTAAATTACATGTAGACTTTTATAAACTTTGTAACTCTAAGATATATGCTAAGATACCTGAGCTTCATATGATACCATAAGCAAAAATGATTTAAAAATGAAAGTAACAATCTAAGTCTGGAAATACAGAACTGAGGACATGATTTTAGGCACTTCAATAAAATTATTGGCTTCAGAGGGACTGTTCAAATGCTGTAAGTAGGTGCAGAACTATCTAACAGCAAGTTCTGGAGTTATATGTATTTTTCTTCATTTCCACATTTGAAAATCTGTCTATTAGGTGAACAGTCTAGACGACTTCATAAAAATGAAAACTGATTAAAACATTCCATATACTTATAAAACTGGCTGGAACTTCATCACACAAACACACAGCCGAAAGAGTGTGGAATTGCAAGTTGGGCTTTGAAGACTGTCTTTGGATATCTGGTGATTTGACAGTGCCGTTAATCATGATACAGTGATGCCATAGCTGGGTAAATGCTCTGCCTGAGATGTTCAAGTAGCAAGCTGTCATCTTGGCAAACAGATCTAGCAGACTGAAATAAGAAGGTAAATCTTAATATTACCCATAGGAGTTGGAAGGGTTTTTCCCATGCTAGGAAGTTAGGGAATTCTCTTCTGCTTACAGTAAGTGAGAATATTGCTCTCACTCCTAATATTGTTTCACTTCCTGACTTGAGATGAAATTTTGAGATTACAAAAGAAAAAAGCAAACAAACAAATAGAGGGCTAGAATGTTGTTTACAGAATTAATCTGAGTAGAAACTTAATAGCTTGTCCTAGTATTTTTATTTGAAATGCTAATCAGAAGGAGCAAATATGCTAAATCCATGTTTCTTTCTCTTTTGTAGTTTTGAGCAAGGATTCCTGTTCTACCTGGGGAGGAGGGCATTTTTCGACCTTTGATAAATACCAGTATGACTTCACTGGGACTTGCAACTACATCTTTGCAACTGTATGTGATGAGACCAGCCCAGACTTCAACATTCAGTTCCGTCGTGGGCTGGACAAAAAAATTGCAAGGATCATTATTGAACTTGGACCTTCTGTTGTCATTGTTGAGAAAGGCAGCATTTCTATCAGGAGTGTTGGGTAAGATTCTGCCATGAATGGGGTGTGAAGTGTTCAGAGAAGGCAGGGAGTTATATAGCAAGTGCACTAAAGACTGCTTTGTGTCAAAAATTAATTAACAAATTACTAGGGTTAACATACCTAACTGGACTCTACTCCTGTCTTGTCAGTTTTCAGTCATAAGTCTTATATTAAAATGCCATATCCTCGGGATAATCAACATTAGTTCCACCACACCAACTTCATTGTTACAAGTTCTTGAAATATATAACTATGCTCTAATAAAACCAAACCAAGTGAAGATGCCAGGTCCTGTCCAGACATTCTCAGTAGTAGAATCACTGTGCAACCCATTTTCTGGTGGTTCTTCTATGAAACTGCTGACGTGGATTTTCAGTCAAAGAAAGTTTCATGCGTTTTGAAATGTCACAATTAAGAAGGAAAATATTCTCTCTCATGTTGCTGCAATTACTCAGACTGTGTGTGTCTTTCATATAAAAAAACCCCAAAACTAATATCTGCATTATCTTGCTATGAGGCTGGTTTCTCTTGTCACCTTATTTCAGTGTCATTCAGTTGCCTTACACCAGCAATGGAATCCAAATAGCACCTTATGGACGCGACATCCGCCTGGTAGCCAAGCTGATGGAGATGGAACTGGTGGTCATGTGGAACAATGATGACTACCTTATGGTTAGTCAAATATTCTCATAGAGCAGAGAAGAAAATTCTCTCTGATTTACTGGAATGGCAAGAACTCTCTGAACTTAATGGGTGCTTTTGCATGTATTTATTATTTGGATATTTATTCTTTTCCCGTTTTATCCATTCTTCTTGAAATAAAGAGCTTTGCATGTTACTTTCACTTGCAGCGTTGGTAGTTAGTTAAAGCCACCAGTGCTGAGATTTGTGGATATTTTTACACATTTTAATCTCTCTTCAGGGTATTCCAGCAGCTGCGATGATTTGCTTAAGAGATGTTGTTTAAAGTTGGGTAGAACTTAATATTGTATACCATAGTTTAGTCTTTTTTATTGGGCTTCACTGGGACATGTTTTGTTTCAAACATCAAGTGCTTCTACCAGTTTCTTTTTTCTTTCCTTTTTCTGAACTTTTCAGGTTTTCCCTTCAAAATCCACAATACATTTTCTTAGTGTGACCTGTAATATTATTGCCACAAAAGACATTGACTTCTAAATTAAGTTTGCTAAAACAAGGAGATTTAAGGAGATAAACAAGGAGATAAATCTGGCAGATTTATCCGCGTTATTATCACATCTGTAAGAGAAAGTGCTACTGTGATGGGTTAATCTGACTATACAAAGAATATGGTTTTATTTCTCTGATCTAAGATTTTCATGATAATACATTTTTTGTAGCCAGTAGTAATACTACCATTTTAGTCTCTAGAACAATAGAGAACTGAATAACTTTCTGAAAATAGATTTGCATCCTGTAACCTTAAGTTTCTTAAGAGAAGAAACCTGAAATTCATGTTTTGTCAACAAAGATATTATCAGGGCTTCAGCATTATTTTCTTTTTTTCCTGGCTCCTTAGAATGTTATCCCCCCTCAATTCCCTGTGTCTTCAAATCTTACTCTTTTTATTAAATACTAGTTTTACAAAATCATTATTTGCCTATTGGGAAAAGACTTCACTGCTTACAAAATTCTTCATCCAAAAAAGTCACTGAAATTAATGAGAAAAGTCACTTTTAATTGGGTGCTTGAAACGAATTTGTTTGAGAAAGGTATTGTTATATAAATATTTTTACTTAGGGTGGCCCTTTAAAATTTTTTTTTATTCTATTTTATTTTAGGTTTTGGCTGAAAAAAAATACATGGGGAAAACGTGTGGGATGTGTGGGAACTATGACGGTTATGAACTGAATGAGTTTGTGCGTGAAGGTAAGGGACAAAGACATTTCAGACAGAAGGAGAACGAGTTGAAGTGAGTCAAGGTGAAAATTGAACACTGTGATAGCATTGCCGTGTTTCAGAACTGAGTAAAGCAGTCCCATGGGGCACCAACATACCTCACATGATTATGCCACACTCTGTTATCTGCTATGAGCGTAATATAATGGGTTCCTCGCACATGTGATAAGGACTCTTATCTTTTAGAAACAGGTGGTAAGGATCACACTCTCCTAAACTTCCTCAAGAGGCAGTTGTTATCATTAGGAGGATTAACTAGTAGGACATTAAACAGTCAAAGAGTAAAATCTGAGTTTTGCTACATCACAGCAACAAGTAAACAAATCGATGCAGTCTTTTTCCTGACAAATTATAACCCTTCAATTTCCAGGTAAATTGCTGGATACATATAAATTTGCTGCAATGCAAAAAATGGATGATCCATCAGAGATCTGTCTGTCCGAGGAGATACCAATTTCCACCATTCCTCACAAAAAATATGTAAGAAAGATCTTCTTGGCTTCTCTGCAGCATGACTCTGGTGTTGGGGGGAGCAAGATAGATGGATGGAAATCAACAACAGGCAATGGTTTTATAAAAATTACTTCCATGAAAACAGGTGCAGTCAACATCCGTATAGCATGATATGAGAAAGAAAAGGAGTTCTTTGTATTAAAATACATTTGAATAAAAGTGCACAGGCGTTTTTAAGGCTAGATATAAATCACTCATAAAAATCAACCAGCGTTTAGCTCACAGCTTTCTGGAATTCCATGCAGGTCATTGCAGGAAATTCATGGAAACCAATGAAGCTTTAACAACATTTTATCTAACAGCTAGAGACCTCACACTATAAGCTGTACAGATTTGAAGATGTTCACAATGCGTGAAACATATTGCCAGATAACAGCAGTGGTAACAGGGACAACCACCATCAACTGCGATCACTTACAGTTCTAGATGGAAAGAACATCAGTGTGCCTGAGAACGTTTGAGACCTTACACTGCAACAAGCAGTGTGATAGGCAACACAAACATGCAGGCAACAGAAATGCATCAAGTGTGTGCTCAAAGAGGAAAGAATCTTTTGATCTTCACATCTGGGATGTTTTTCATGGAAGTGAATTGCCATGAGAAAACACATTTCCTGTGTGTAATGTTCTCAGTCATTTTTAGGGGGGTTGATGGCACAGAAAGTGACTTAATTTTCAAAATAATGAGAAGTAGAATTATTTCAGTATATCAAGTTCTTTCTGTTGTACAATGGATTTATATTTCCTTTTATCTGTAAATTTCTCACTCATTTTAAATCAATTACGCATTATTAAACTGCAGGGGGAAAAGCAAACAAACCAGCAAGAAAATCACAAGTAGCAGTGTTATTCCATTTTGGTTTTCTTATGAAGGAAACACCACAAGGAACAATTTTCTTTTTCTTTTTATTTAGGCCATGATCTGCTCTCAGCTACTTAATCTGGTGTCCCCAACCTGCAGTGTGCCCAAAGATAGGTTTGTCATTCGTTGTCAGCTCGATATGCAGGACTGCAGTGAGCCAGGACAAAACAATTGCACTTGCTCTACACTGTCAGAGTATTCCAGGCAATGTGCTATGTCACACCAAATGGTGTTCAACTGGAGAACTGAAAACTTCTGCTGTGAGTTCAAATGGTTTATTCATGAGAGACTGTACTTAAGTTTTCTGTGTCTTAAATAGAGGGATAATGATAAATGACTGGAATATTATAAAAAAGTCTCTACTGTCTTGAATCAAACAAATTATTTTCTACAGAGAACAATGGTCTGTGATAAAGCTCTAAGAAGGAGAGCAGGGAAACCTCAAAGAAGAAAGAAGCTCCAAACATAGCTCTTATGTCTAGATCAGTGACAATAAAACGGATGAACATCCACCAAGTGAAAACTGTTTAACTTCTCAAACTTCCTACAGGAGGCTGCTTGCTCTAAGCACAGTTTTCTTATTACTGTACTTGGAAAATTAGCCAGTGAAGAGAGAGCACTTTTAAATAGCCCCTGAAGTCTTTGAACCCTTTTGCTAATAATTGCCATAGTTCCTTTTATTCAAAGATGATTTTCAGTTGTCCTTTTTCAGATGCTTAACTTTCTTATTTAGAATGACTGATGGGAAGTAAAATCTTGAAATACGATGGAAAATCTGATTTGTGGTACTTCATTCGGCTGCAGTATGACCTGTTTGCCGTTTTCCAAGCTTCTGAAAAAATGCTTCCAATTTTTGGGCAAGAAAAATGAGAAAAAGCCAGAATATATATGAATATATATGAATATATCTATATATATTCATATATATATGAATATATATGCTGGTAACAAAGAATACTCAGATAATGAAATGAGTATTGAGGCAGGAAAAAAGAATGTTAGTGTCAGAAATCAGAAGGTCTTTTCCTTACTAGGTGGTAGATGAAGTATTCTTCTATGTTTACACTTCAGAAATCTTAACACTCCCACTGTTTGTTGCAGCTGTGGGAAAATGTTCAGCGAACCAAATCTATGAGGAATGTGGTTCTCCGTGTATTAAAACCTGTTCCAACCCAGAGTACAGCTGTTCCAGTCACTGTACCTATGGCTGCTTTTGTCCAGAAGGTATCATTTCATCACATTCTTAATGGATCACACAAATGTTTTTTGCACAGTCAAGTGCAAGTATCCAGTCAAGTGGAATGGACTGCTTAATAATGAACTAGCTGTGCATTTCAGGGCATTGTGCTGCTAGAACTGCTCTTTCTCAGATAACATAATGTAACTGAACTCTTGAGTAATTGTGGCCCTTAAATATGGTTGGTCACTCTTTGCAAGAACAGAGCTATGAACACATTTTCCTCACAAGACCATGGTTTGTGATGGGATAATGATATTTCATCTGCTTAAATTTCTTTACTTAAATATGCATTGATCAAGCACCAGAAGAGATAGCATACCTCATAGGATTTCTGCAATATTATGGGAATTTTGTAAATTCCCTTTAAAATAATTCAAGATGAACTCGTTGCAGAAATTGTGATTATTACTATCATTTGCGTTTCAAAATTGACTGCGCTTTCATGTGACAAAGTAGTCAAAAGCTGTTGTCACTTGTGAATATTCACTTTCATTTTAATTGGGAGAAAATTTCCTGTGTGTTACACCTCTGAGTATGGGCACTGGCTGTGCAAGAACAGCATTCTCAGGCTAATTTCAGAAAGCATTCAAGCCATAATAACTGTAGTGCTAAGTGAGGATGGGGGAAAATGTTTTGTTGATCTTCTTTGGCAGGAACTGTTCTTGATGATATCTCAAAGAATCGGACATGTGTTCACATTAGCCAGTGTCCATGTACACTGAATGGGAAAACATATGCTCCTGGTGAGACAATGAAAGCAGCTTGTAGGACCTGGTGAGTAGCAGCAGGTACTTCCATGAGAGAATGAAAAGTACCTTCACCAGACAATTGGAAAATTTTGCCTTACCTTTTAAAGGACAGTACCTTACGCAATTTGGGAAAGTTTGCTGACAATCCATACAGGAGTTCAGCAACTTTGAATTAAGATGAGCAATTTCAACTGATACATGTAGACAACGAAAATCAAAGCATGGAAAACATTAAGGAGAAAAGTGATAAAATGACATATTTCATTACTAGTTTAGGGCATGAAGAAAAGAATAACCTTACACAGAATTTCTTGTTTTCTGCAGTAAATGTGTGATGGGTCAGTGGAACTGCAAAGACTTGCCCTGCCCTGGAAGGTGTTCACTGGAAGGAGGCTCCTTTGTTACCACGTTTGATTCGAGGCCATATCGATTCCATGGGGTTTGCACTTATGTTCTTATGAAGGTAATTTCCTGCAGTCTAGAAACAGAATATAAAATGGATATATTTTAGTCTTTCTTTGGTTTCCTATTGGAACACAAACTGAGGACTTCATAAGATACACATTTATTCTACAAATCATTATTATACTGACAACGGCTTCTCTTTTAACTTCTCTTTTCTGTTTCCCTCCAGAGTTCCAGCCTGCCGCACAATGGAACCCTAATGGCTGTTTATGAAAAGACTGGTTATTCTCATTCTGAGACATCACTTAGTGCTATAATTTACCAATCTACAAAAGTAGGTATTCCCCCCCACAGGCTCCATCCAACATTTCATCACTAGATACCAAAATAAGTGCTCAAAGTCATTGCTAGTAGCTTGAATTTTAAAATTATGGAGGATAAATACTGAAGATATGTTTCTGCTCATGTATACACTGTAAAGATCTCAGTTGCTACATCAACTCAGGAAGGTATTTTCAAAGTGAAAACTAAAAACAGCATGTTATAACGTGAGAAAATGCTTGAATTATTTTTTTTTCTTTTACGTAGATCATCGACAGTATAGCTGCTTAACTTATCATATAAATACCACCTGTAAAGATAATTACTTCTGGTTCCATGTCCTCTTCTTACAGGACAAAATTGTGATATCTCAAAATGATCTCCTTACTGATGATGCTGAACTTAAGCGGCTGCCATACAGATCAGGTATAAAAAAGGGAAATATAAGATATATCCAAATTAAATTGAATGTCTGTTTTTGCACAGCCCAGCACCTTTCACAGTGTTTCAATTGCTAATACCTAGGGTTTTAGAGGAAGGTTAAAGTATTTCCTGCTGCATCTGTTCCTCTGTGGAGGTTGTGTGTGGGAGAAGAGTTGTAGACAGAGTGCTAGAACATTTATATATGTGTTAAAATCGTTACCTTGCGGTATCACCAACATCTCTATTTTTAAATGTGCTTGTTCCTTCAGGAGACATCACTGTTTTCAGACAGTCCTCCATGTACGTTCAGATGCATACAAACTTTGGGCTGGAACTTGCAGTTCAAACATCACCTGTGTTCCAGGCCTACGTGAAAGTTGGATCACAATTCAAAGGCAGAACGCTAGGTAAGTAATCAAGTCCACTTGCAAAGGAGAAAATATAGAGAGTATAATTTTGAAAACTTAGTATTCATCTTTTAGGAAATCAATTTTCTTCTCCAGATTCAAAGGAAAAAGAAAACATGCATTGGAAAACTGAATTGATTTTTCACTTATAACTTTAAAATGAATCAAAGAAACTAGAGGTGTCACATTTTTCATACATAATACAATGCTGTTCTGTATTTTATGTGTGCCTTTTTCAATATGTGCTTTATTACACAATGAGGCGGCAAAAAATAAGTCTGTGTGGTCTCTGCATCTTGGAGCACACAGTTCTTTGAAGGTAGTGCATGACCACTGTAAACACAATGAGACTAAGAATCTGAAAGCTTCTCAGCTGGTAATCATTAGAGATGTTTATTGCACAGCAGCATTAGCCACACAAGCATATTTTGCATTCTGATTATGGAGAATTACAGAGAGGCTTTGTCTTTTACAAAAGCCTGAATACAAATTTTTTGTCATTATGCATTTAATATACATAAGAAAACAAGCAACTTCAAAAGTGTTTCATGGCCTTTCTCTTTTGCATTGTTTAAAACTACTTTTCTTCTAAAAAAAAGACAAAAACGTCTCTGTGATTTTGTCATTGATTAGAAGCTGACACTCTTAGCTTGAAGAGGCAGAGTGACTGAATGTGTACATAATCAAGATTCTCTGGCTACTTGACCCAAGTATTCATTGACACTCCATACAGAGCTTTTGAATCAATTTTCTCACTGTTATAAAATGAAACATAGGCCATTGTGCACACATTCTTTAATTTCCGCCGTCGCTTGCATTTCTGATGTTGTCAGGTTTGTGTGGCAATTACAATGGAGACACTACAGATGACTTCATGACTAGCATGGATATCACTGAAGGGACAGCCTCCCTGTTTGTAGATTCCTGGAGGGCAGGAAATTGCCATCCTTCCTTAGAGAGAGAGACTGACCCTTGCTCTTTGAGCCAACTGAACAGTAAGTAGATGATGCTGTAGTAACTGATCTCTCCAGCTGGCTTTGTCCGACACTTCCATGAGCCCATACCAGGGAAATGAGAGAGCTGGACAGAAACAGAGACTGAGAGGGTTAAACATCACAAATTCTGTCACCAACAAGCCATTTCTGCGTTCTAGAATACGTATCAAGTGAAAGCTCATCAGATCCCATTCTAGAGATCTGGGGTTGAGATGATGAATGGGAGGGATTTGATCTGTCTAGTAAAACTGCAATGTCCACAGTTGTCTTAGGCTTGCTCAACAGTACTGCGACTGAAATCCAGGTTTTGTCTTCCCAAGTCTCTATTGCTATTGGTCTTAAAAAATAAATGGTGAAAAAAAAAAACCAAAACTCTACTGAGCTGCTTGTACAAGAATAGAGTCTGAAAGCTAACAAGCTAAGAAGTTGTCCTATTGTTCAGTGCATTGTTGCCAAAAGTTCACCTAAAATACAAATTTTTTTTAAATTTCCTTTTCAGTTTTTTTCCCCTAACTTTCCCTTTTTTAATGTTTATTGTTTACTTTTATTAGAAATATCTGCTGAGACTCATTGCTCCATTCTGACCAAGAAGGGTACAGTGTTTGAGAAATGCCATGCTGTGGTGAACCCTATTCCTTTCTACAAGGTAGGAAGTTATGATGGATGTTGTACAGAGGGAATCCAAATATAAACAAGATTGGACTCATATACGGTGTCCCATGCATTGAATCAGCAACGCAGAGAAGCTTAGGAACAGGTGTGGTTTTGAAAGTTATGTCTCCACCACACTGAAAATCTGTTTGGTCACAGGCACCAGTCCCATCCATGTGAATCAGAAAATATTTTTGCTCATGCTGCAGTTGTCCATGACAACAACTTTAACTGTGCAAAGTATCGATTTTACCATGTACATAATTGAGCTCAATATATTTGCCAATCTATACAAAACATTTTGAATATTAAAAATGAGAAGCAGCAGATAAACAAAGGCGTTTTTTAGGGTACTAAGTATATTTTATTTACATCAGCAATGCAGTTACTCAGATATTCTCCATTAGTTTTAGTTATGCAATAATACGTATCTTGTGTGACTTAGTTCTGTAATTCAGCATAGAATCATATTGGTTGGGAAAGATTTTTTAGATCGTTGAGTCCAACCATAAATACAACAATGCCAAGTCCACCACTACACCACATCCCTTAATGTCATGTCCACACGTCTTTCAAATACCTCCAGTGTTTAGCACTTCTAAATGTCTGGCCCCAGTAACAAAGTATTCTCCATGTGTTGGGTTTCAGAGATGTGTCTACCAAGCCTGTAATTATGAAGAGACCTTTCCTTATATATGTTCTGCTCTGGGATCATATGCACGAGTGTGCAGTTCCATGGGTCTAATCCTTGAGAATTGGAGGAGCAGTATGGACAATTGCAGTAAGTACCTAAACAAACTCTTAGTGGTCTGCCATCAGGTATGTAATGAGGAAATAGTGATCAGAAAGAAGAGCTGAAATTGGATCACAAACATCCAACTGTTGGATACCCTTCTAGTGTCTGTCTTAACAGGGTTGTTATTTCAAGACTATATGAAAGAGATTATTCATCTGCTTTAAGGTGAGCATATGGATGCTTCCAGGACTTGATAATTAAGGTACATAATAGACAGAAAAACAAAGCTTCTTGTAAAATGTGAAAGAACCAGGGAAAACTGACTACAGATTTGATTTTATTTTATTATTTTGCAACTCAGACATAGGCACAGGTTTCACTGTTACTCAAAATACATTGATATTTCTGCTAAGCTTCCCTTTGCATTATTAAATTCCAAGATTCACAAAAAAGCTGGAAGGTATTTTACCTGCATGAAACTTCTGAACAGCTGCACAGTTTGCTGTTAAGTCTTGGTCTGCAACATGTTCTGCTAGAGCTCCACATCCACAGGAAGAGAGGCAGCAGGAAGCATTAAGCATTGAAGCTGTTGACACAAAATAAGCAGCACATAAGCAAAAAGGACATAAGTAAAAGGACATAATCTTTCACAAGGAAGGTGATCAGTAAATGAAGGTTTACATATGCTCTTGTCTTGTTTTATAGCCATTACTTGTACTGGCAATCAAACATTCAGCTACAACACTCAGGCATGTGACAGGACATGCTTGTCACTCTCCAACCGAGCCCTGGAATGCCATCCAACTGATATTCCTATTGAAGGCTGCCAGTGTCCTAAAGGATTGTACCTGAACCACAAGAATGAGTGTGTTCGTAAATCTCATTGTCCCTGCTACTTAGAGGACAGAAAGTACATCCTGCCTGACCAGTCAACAATGACTGGTGGGATCACCTGGTAAGTGGGTCGCGTTTAAAGGTGAACAAACTGAAAATGGAGGTGGGGGGTCTTCATGTCTCTGTCAAGGGTCAACTGCAGTAAGCAGATAAGCACCACATAGCCACTTACTCCAGCAGCATGTGGAAGAGAATCAGAGGAATAACAAGAAAACTTATGGGTAGGGATGTAGACAGTTGACTAAATTTCTTTATTAATAATAAGCAAAAAGCTTATTTAATAAGCAAAGCAGCATGAGCAATCAAAGCTAAGTAAGGAATTGATCCAGAACTTCCCATCAGCAGGCAGCCGTTCAGACATTTCCAGGAAAGCATGAATGTTCCATGCATAATGGTTTGTTGGGAAGATGAGTGCTGTAACTCTGAACATCTCTCCTTCTTCCTTCTTCACCTGAGCTTTTATTGCTGAGCTTGATGTGGTATAGTATGGAGTCTTTTTTTTGGTCAGTGGGCTCAGCTGTCCTGGCTGTGTCCCCTCCCAGCTTTTACTTAGAGTGGAAATGTTTTGGTTCTCAGCCTCCTCCCTGGCCAGGCAACCTGAGGACCAAGAATGCTGGGACACTGCTCAGCACCAGCTAAAACTACATTGTGTTATCAACAATGTTTTGGTCACAAATCCAAAACATAGCACTACTTAGCTGCTACAAAAAAAAATTAACTCCATTCCAGCCTAAACCAGTACAGTCTCTCTTATTTTTAATAGCCTAAATTTATTTTCCAAGACCTCTTTTTTGTCTTTTTCTAAACTACAATGCTGAACAGGAAGGATTTTACTTACCTTCAACTTGGAAATTTTACAGAGAAAAATAGAAAATAATAGCTGAGATCTGATTATTCCTACTAGAAGATTTTGTCAACAGCACTTAGCTATATACAAACTTCTGGAATGACTTGATAGGCCATCCTCATAGTGACAATTGCCTAGTGATAATAGTGATAATAGGCTACTATTCACTTTCCAAACTGATGTTACTGTATAATACAAAAAAATGAAGAGACAAGTTGACTCATATTCCACTTGAAAGGATGAGAAGGAGGTAGTAACATAAGTGAAACATTTTTAATAAAACAATTTTGCAAAAAATCAAAATGTCTTCCTTAGAAGATATTTTCATTGATTTTTCTTTTTCTCCCTAGCTACTGTGTTAATGGGAGGCTAAGTTGCACAGGCAAGCCTCAAAATCCTGCAGGTATGAATCTGATATTGTTTACTTAGAAACATTTTTTGTCTCTTATGTTGTAAAATTACTACTTTGCTTTCTCTTTTATGTTAATTTCTCCTCAATGTTCATTTTTCTTCCTTTTTCCTAGAAAACTGCAAAGCTCCTAAGAAATACATATCATGTTCTGACAATTTAGAAAACAAGTATGGAGCTGCATGTGCCCCTACCTGTCAGATGCTGGCTGCTGGAATTGAATGTGTGAGTTTTACAACTCTGGGATATTTATCCTTTTGAGAGAGGTAGAATGTTTGAGTTGTTACTTAGAACTAGACTACGTTGCTTCTTGTGAAATTAAAGGAATTCTTTTATCTGAAATGACGCAGTTAAATACCAGGCTGTGGACACAAAAATTGTACATATATTTAAGAAGTGATTAAAGAAATTAATTGCATGAATTAATGAATTAAATTCTATTAGAATAAAAATTCATTAAGGATTCTTAGCTACAGGACTATAATCTCTTGCTCAGGTACTTCATAAGCTGTGACTCCATGTCAATGGAAATATGGGGTTTATGCTTCCTGTTCTATTTTTTCTCAACTCTCTGCTGCTGTTGGTCACAGAATGCAGGAGGCTTGGGCTAGGTGAAGATCTGGGCTGTCCTGATAGGGTTTTCTTATATTAAGGGAACAGACTAATTGGAAGAATTGTAGTAAGCTTCCTTGATAGGAAGAATATTCTGTTGTACTGTTTCTGAAAGACTGGTAGTGATGGAAGATAAATTTTTCAGAGTCTTCAGGTATGTTTAGTATCTCAGACCACAAGTATATGTTACAGATTCAGTGAAACTAGTTCAGCTGACAGCAGGTTAATACAAGGAACATCACAAAACTGAAATCAAGCCCAATCAGAACTTAGCACAGGTTCATTCCTGACACGGTTCACATCCAGGATAAAATGCATCTCACATTTTTAATTTTTGTTTTGCCATCTGTTGGCCTTTCCCAGATACCCACGAAGTGTGAATCAGGCTGTGTCTGTGCTGATGGCCTCTATGAAAATCTCGATGGCGTGTGTGTGCCAGCTGAGGAGTGTCCATGTGAATATGGTGGCCTCGCTTATGGAAGAGGTGAACAAATCCAGACTGAATGTGAAATCTGGTAAGAATCACAGGGTTTTTCATTGCACATCTTCTGTTTCACTGATGTGTACAGCCACATAAAGATAAGTGTTTAACTGACTGGAGAGTAGAAGATGGCAACAGCTGTAAGGAAGAAATACCATGATGGAGTACAGGGATTAACAGAGAAGCTTAACATTTGATAATATATGTATGGATAAGAGTTATTGTACCAGCTTCAGGGATAATTTCTGCCTTATGTATGTTCAGGAATAAAGGCATTCAGTAGGGCCTGTGACTGTAAATGATATAAAGTCAAGTATTATTAACAACTCTACTTAAATAAAGATGAGGGTAAAATCTTTTCTGTAGATAAAAGTGATCACCCCCAAAAAGATTCCCATCTCTTTAGCTGCATCCTTAAAGTACTTAATTCCCTTTATTCCTAGTTACTAATCTATTATTAAGAAAAGACCACTCCCCAAACTACACAGAGCAGTGACTTCTGA
Organism: Rhabdornis inornatus; assembly: GCA_013397075.1. Classification (NCBI taxonomy): domain Eukaryota; kingdom Metazoa; phylum Chordata; class Aves; order Passeriformes; family Rhabdornithidae; genus Rhabdornis; species Rhabdornis inornatus. Next base: position 10,851 of record VWZS01007387.1, on the reverse strand, counting down.
TCTGATTAAGAGTAAAAATAAATGGGTTTTATATACTATTTCTTTCATGAAAAAGCACAAAAATTATTTAAGGTTTCTTCTTTATTATGAATTCATTTTCTAGGCAGTCCATAAATTTTAATTATGGTTCTCATATTAACTCTAACTTGGTCTCAGTGTACATAAGTCAATTAATTGAACATGTTATTGATAAAAGTGGATGTATATAAAAATAAGCAGGTGAAGGTGTCATTTCTTTGAAATCTGAGTATGTTTTCCCTTCTCACTCGCAGCACTTGCACAAAAGGCAAATGGAAATGTGTTCAGAAAACAAGGTGTTCCTCCACCTGTAACCTGTATGGAGAAGGCCACATCACCACCTTCGATGGACAGCGTTTTGTGTTTGATGGCAACTGTGAATACATATTAGCTACGGTAACCTGCTTCCTCCTGGTTATTTCAGCAGCATCTCAGCATCAAGAAATAGCTGGATTTAAAAGACTAATAAAAATATGCTAGGAAGCACCAATAAACAATACAGCACTTTGAATCTTTATAATGACTTACTGAGTTTCTATGCATTATGTTTATTTCAATACCTAGAAAGAAATATTTTACTTCTATAAAAACATAGTTTTCATGCAATTATAACAAATTTTAGGTTTTTTAATAATATGTTTCAATTATAACAAATTTTAGGTTTTTTAATAATATGTTTAAATAGTCATTGTATTCTGTACCGGACAAATATGTCTCTTAGTTTGACCAGCAAAGCAGGGGTCATCACTTCCCAAAACAGAATTACTCATGACATTTTAAGCATCCTGTGTTTTCTTATACTTTTATGTTTTAAGTTGGAAGACTTCAGACACAGTCTGTTGAGCCTTTGTGCTTCTTGTGGTTTGTTTTGGGGTTTTTTAGGATGGTTGCAGTGTTAACAGACCCATTTCCTCTTTCAAAATTGTTACTGAGAATGTCATCTGTGGGAAATCAGGAGTTACGTGCTCCAGATCCATCAGCATTTACCTTGGGGTAAGCTCTTCTTTCTGCCATTATCCAGCTGAATAGATTTTAAAACCAGGTTTTCTTTGTTTTTGGAAGCTTTAGCTGTATCTTAAGAGAAAGGTCTTGTAAGTGAAATTATGTGCTAAACCTAGAGCCTTGGTTTTAGTAGGAAATGCCATAATTGTTTGTTTGTTTGTTTTTTAATTCTCATGCTGTGTTTAATTCTCCAAGAATCTTGTCTATATAGAAGCCAGGAAATTTTGAAATTTACTCCACACTGAATTGCTCAATCAAAAAATAATGTTTTCCTGTTGGAGCATCACAGCATCTGAACTTCATCAAGGAAAGTACTGAAACTTGCTAAGTTGTAACTTCCAGATAAATTTTCTTCCAGAATCTGACAATCATACTGAGAGATGAAACCTTTGCTATTTCTGGGGAAAATTCTGATGTACAATACAAAGTGATAAAGAACGCCCTTCACCTGATGTTTGATATCATTATCCCAGGAAAATACAACATGACCCTTATTTGGAATAAGCACATGAACTTCTTCATCAAGATCTCCAGAGAAACACAGGTATTGCAGAATGATTTCCTTAAAGTGTCCCTCCATTCAGATTGAACTGCACATTTGATCATGGTTGCCTTGACTCTCTGTGATGGCAAAGGTTTTCCAGAAATGCTACTAGCAATTCATTTTTATCATTATCTCCAAAACAGCAGAGATCTTCACAAAAGGCTAACTTTTAAGGGATTTCTGTACTGCATTCAGGAAGTTTTTGAGTTAAGTGTTTGTAATTTATGCAACTGCATGTTTGAATTTGATCTCTAAATGATGACAGTTACAGTTTAGAGGAGAAACCCATGCACAAGTATGTTATGGGAATTTGTAGATGACATTCACTCCTAAAGCACAGGAAACTGTCAGTAATGAAAAGGGAAGGTGAGAGTTGTAACTTCCTGAACTCATATTCGTGCTTTCATTGAATCTAGGAAACAATCTGTGGTTTATGTGGGAACTATAATGGGAACATGAAGGATGACTTTGAAACTCGAAGCAAGTATGTGGCATCAAATGAGCTGGAATTTGTCAACTCTTGGAAAGAGAATCCTCTCTGTGGGGATGTGTACTTTGTAGTGGACCCCTGTAGCAAGAACCCTTATCGTAAAGCATGGGCAGAAAAGACATGTTCCATCATCAACAGCCAAGTTTTTTCTGCCTGTCACAATAAGGTAAGAATTTATTTGCTCTTATTTTTTATTTATAGGTGTAATCTGTATTTTTCCAAATGCTCAAGATCCAATAGGTGATTTTCTGTTTGGCAAAACGTTTCAATTAAGTACATGTTAAAAATTTTATGGCTCACATTTATGTTAATTTTCTTTTTTATCTGCACTTCATCACCCCTTTTGTGAACACAAGAGCTAAGTATGGTATTAACTGATTAGTTAAAACTACAAGAGTGAAAAAAGAATGAGGAATTAAGAATCAGGAATTAGTCAGTCCATTGGTGATGCCTGATATTGATCAATGCATTTTCAGGTGGTGAAAACCAGTGAGAAATGTGGATAATGCTGTAGTGGCTATGTGTATCCACAGAGTATAACAGCATTAAATAATTTTGGAAAATGAATCCCTTCCCTTTTGCCATGCAGGTGAATCGGATGCCCTACTATGAGGCCTGTGTGCGAGACTCCTGTGGGTGTGACATTGGAGGGGACTGTCAGTGCATGTGTGACTCCATCGCAGTCTATGCCATGGCCTGCTTGGAAAAAGGCATCTGCATTGACTGGAGGACCCCTGAGTTCTGTCGTGAGTTTCATTAAGCTCTCCTTAAACAGGTTGAAGAGATTTTTATTGTCAGTATATTCCTTTGGCAACATGGGAAACTTATTAATAACCACCTCAGAGTTTGCATTTTCTCTGTGGGCGAGGAGTTGACCTCAGCCAGCTGGGTTTTGAAATCTGTACTTTTCTGCTAAATTAACCAAAATGTTTTAAGTCTTTTTACCATGGAGTAATGAGAGAGAAAATAACGTGGTCACAGAAAGCAGATTGTTTATTCTGCTATCACTGCATAGTGCACTGTGAGTTTGCCAGCAGAGGAAACATGAAATTGTAAAATATGTTTCATTTGAGTTCTGATGAGATCACTTTTTGTGTGGATGTCAAGGTAGTGAAGACAGCTGTGTTGGCTGGAACACTGTAAAACAGGAAAATGACAGCAAGGTGTTCCAAAACAGCACATATAGAAAAAAGAGGATGAACATGCTATAAATCAATGTTAGAGTTGTTATCTTTGAGGGTTTTCTTTCCACATTTCAATATATGTATATGAAAAGTTGTGGAAATGCCTGCATACTGTGCTTGCAAAAAGTATACTGACTTCCATGTGTTAAAATATATATTTACATCAGAAGCTAGTCACTTCAGTGAAGGTTTTTTTATTCCAACTGTTAATTATTTTTGTCGTCCTTCTAGTACTGTGGAAATATCATGCCATTAATTTGAAAAAAAAATCTGACTTCTCTATTGCTTGTCCTTTTTTTAGCTGTCTATTGTGAGTATTACAATTCTCATAAAAGAACAGGAGCTGATGATGCTTTTTCCCATGGCTACAGCGATGACAAATGTGACTGGCACTACAGGCCTTGTAACTGTCCAAATCAAAACTACAAATATGTCAATATTGAAGGTAATAACCTCTACTACAGTAAACCAGGAAACAGTAACATAATTGTTTTCAGTGCTGTTTTTTTTTTTAATCAGTCATATCACAGTTAAATAATGGTAATCTAATTGATGTTATTTTTAAAGAAGTTTTGCTGATCTTTCCCTTACTAGTAGTGTTTTAAATACATAATCAACTCAGTAGATGTACTGTATTTAGCTTTATATCAAGCTCAGTCTGTCTCGAAGAGAAATTCTGACTTGCACCGGATCAAAAGAATGCACTGTACTTAGGAAAGAAAATATGTGGAGAGATCAATTAATATCTTTATTAAACAAATGGATATAGCTGGAGAAACCAAACAAATTCCTACATAGACAAAACCTTCTTCTGAGGATAGCATTGAAAATACTTACCTGAATAGATGATGGTGCAATTGATACTATTTTTTATTAACAGAAATATAATATATTCAATTATAAATAGTGTAAATTAAATGCCTTTCTCTGAGAAATGTAAAACAAACTTCTCTTCCCCTTTCTTCAGGCTGTTACAACTGCTCCCATGATGAATACTTTGACCATGAAGAGGAAAGGTGCATGCCATGTGGTAAGCAGCATTTCTTTCTCCACAGTAACTTGAAAACCATACTACAACATTTGTACAGACTCCCAGAAGATATTTTTCTAGTATCTCTCCAAAAATGAGTGTTCATCTAAACATAACTTCCTTTCAAAATAAACTCATTACTTGTAAGAGAAAGTATTGGTGTTCTAATCTGTGTGAGGCACAGGCCCAGCAGAGCTGTGAGTCTCAAGAGACGCACAGAAAATGGGAATGTGTAGCAGAAGAGCAGATTTAGCTAGTGGACTCAATAAATGTATTTTTAGAGATTAAAGAAAAATAACTTGAGGTTTATTACCATATGGCTTATTTCCATGAAAATGTATCTTATTAAATAATGGTTTGGATAGACTGTAGGTGGACAGTTTGGATTTTCATGCAGATGTAAAAAAAAAAACACCTTAAGAACAAAATTCTTACTACAAAATTCTGTGTTGTGTAACCAGGATCTCAGTTAGTGATCTCCCTTACACACAAAACCATGTTCCACTGTCCCTGAAAACTGAGGTGCCCTTAGCCATAAAAGTCATAACAAAGATAGGAAAAACTTGCTAGTGTTCATTATAATAATGAGATGTACTGATTTCTTTGTAATTAAGTCCTTTGGTGTGAATTCGACCACTGAAATATGTAACATTAATTACTTTCAGGAATACCTCAGTAATTAGCACAATTCTTGGAATCCGATCCAATGAGATTTGTCTTATCTGGGATATTTTAATATGCTTTTATTCACAAATTTAACCTGTTTTGCCTTTATGTAACAGGACAAGTAAACGTTACCGTCACACCCGAACCATCTTCTCCTTCACCAGGTTAGTTTACACAGTTGACCAACTGTGCAACTTACACACTGATATTATGTCCTGATAAATGTTTATGAAATCAATAAGGTCCTTTTCTGTGTGATGGAGCAGCATTATCAGTTTCACATGTATATGGTGAAATTCTGAAAAATACCCTGGTGCCATAATATCCTGGGCTGTGTCAAAAGCTGTGCGGCCAGCAGGTCAAGGGAGGGCACTGTGCCCCTCTGCTCTGATGAGAGCCTGCCTGGAATGCTCTGTCCAGCTCTGCAGCCTTTAATTCAAGAAAGAGGAGGACCACAAAAATGACCAGAGGGCTGGAATACCTCTCCTGTGAGAAAAGGCTGAGATCTGGTGTTGTTCAGCCTGGGGAGGAGAAGGCTCCATGGAGACCTCTTTGTGGCTTTTCAATACTTGAATGGGGCTTATAAAAAAGATGGGGACAGACTTTTTAAGTAGGGCCTGTTGTCATGGGATGAGGTGTTGGATCCCAGAAACCTGGGGTTTTTGAGCTTTCTTGTGCTGTCTGGCACTGACCCTGTGGAGAACACTGCTTTTGACCTGAGGCCTTGGAGAAGGCTTCCAAATTTGAGTGATGAAGTTAAAATCACAGGTGTGTAGTTAAATAGAAGCGTGTGATTTCACATGGTGAAAGGTTTTAAATTTGAGGTTTTTATAATATAGTAATAGGTATGGGACAAGATGGAGGATTTTGAGTGGTGTCTCTTTTGGTGCTCATCTTCCTTCTTCTTCGTGGTTTCAGGTAGTAGTTTCTGGTTGGACAGTTAGTGCTGCACTGAGGGTCATGGGAATTTAGTTATTGGGTTAAAAGTATAAATAATATAGATGTTTTTTCTCTATTGGATTGTTTAGCTTTAAGAGACCTTGTAGCTAGCTGGATTGATGTCCATTTTGCTCACTTCTAGCTGCTGGCTAGAAGTGCTGCTGAACGTCCTGTACCTTTGATAAGATTTAAAAAACAACCAAGCCTGAACATGAGAAAATCCATTTCCTTCGTATATTTTTTAATCGTAGTGCTGAGTGAAGACAGAAGAGACTCCAGACAAACAACTAAATGGTGCAAAACACTCACCACCTTTACAATGAGGGATAATGGTTTTAAATCAAAAGACAGTAGATTCAGACTGGATATAAGGAAGAAATTGTTTATGATGAGGCTGGTAAAACACTGGAAGATGTTGCTCAGGGAGACTGTTGAATCCCCTTACCTGGAAGCATTCAATTCAGGGTGGAGAGGCCTTTGAGCAACCTGATCTAGTTGAATACATCCCTGCTCATTGCAGGGGAAGTGGATTAGATTATCTTTAATGGTCTGTGCCAACCCAAGTCATTCTATGATTCTATGATGAATCCATGATGAAAAGGATCTCACAAAAATTTATGCCAAATCTTACTAGGGACTGGCCATGTAACACTAACAATTGAAAAAAGTCTTGATGGAATTGTGTGACTGACTATACCAAATCCCTATAGCCTGATACAGGAAAGGAATCTACATATGCTGATCTTAAATTAGAAAATCCATTAATTTGCCTGAAGACAGATGGTATTGGAAAAATTTACATTGTGGGTTGTGTGAATAATAAAATTATGGATACTACTGGATATAGGATTGGAATATTGTTCCATCTCTGCTGATATGAACAAGTATTTATGCCAAATTCACTTTAAAGTGAAGAAAAAGGTTTAAAGAATCTCCAAGAATACCGGTTTAATGTATTCACTGCTCATAATAGCAAAGGAAGCAATGGATAAAAGCTCATCAAGGTTTAATCGTAAAGGTAATGGGGTTTAATAGTAGCTACTGCTAATAGCTATAAAAACACTGGTTTTACTTTAGAAAAATTCCATTTATATAGATATGTTATGAATAGATTATTGAGGACTATTTCTTATCTTTTTGTTTTGTTTTTTTTTTCTCTTAGTAACAACAGTGCAGCCTAAAGTAACAAGGAGCTCTACCACAAGCACACTACCAACAGTACTTAGTACTGCTTCTGCAACAACTGTATCATCTGAGACTACAACTCCAACAATAACTGCAAAAATTACAGTTCCAAGAACTTCACCCTCACAACCTCTGGTCACAATTGTGTCAACAACTGGTAGGTTTTTAGTGTTATTGTCTAAAATAAATCGTGGCAAACTCGCTCTATACCTCTGTACGTGGTTAAGATACCATTCCTAGGAATGTGTTTCAAATTCATACAACATCCAAGCATTAGATTCCAAATCATGAAGCAGGCAAAGCAGGTTGCCAGAAAGGAGTTTGTAAACCAGAAGTGTAGATTGAACGTGCATGAAAAGATAAAGGATATAGGCATTAGGTAAAAAGTGACTCATCTGAGAAACACAATTAGAAGTTCTATAAGCAGTGAGCAAGCCCAGCTCCAATTTGGTTTATTAGCTCAGCTTCAGCCTCTTTTCCACTGGTTCATTTATGGAGTTCAAGGAGCACCCAATCTATTGACTCTGAATAACGTAAGCAAGCTGCAAAGCAGAGTCATACAGGTATCAGTGTAGCAGCTTTGTCTAGGCTTCTAAGGCCTGTTCTCTGGAGGATGACTGTGCCAGTGTAGATTACTTTCAGATTCTGTGGCTTGTGGGGCTTCATTTAGCCTCATGCCAATATGCACTTCAACTAATTGACCATCTTGGACCATGGCTGTCAGGGAAAGCAGAGGTAAACACACAAAAGCTGACTTTGTGACAGATGATTTGTGCACTGAGGCAAGGAGAGTCTATAGTATGATGTTATTTTTGCTTTTCAATACAAATTGCAGGAACCTGCAAGTGGGGCTTCGGATTTGGAACATAATAAAAGCCAATGGACAAAGCCCATATAGACTTTAGCCAAAGTGACAACAAAGCTAACTATTTAGAAAAAATTGTATTTTCCTGTATTAGATTTGTTTAATATAGTAAATTAGAACAGACATGAGACAATAGAAAACAAATATAAGTACAGAAATATTTGCTAAGCTTATGAGAACATGAATACAACAGTCATACTGAAAATATTTTAAAAAAAAATTACCTCTAAAATATTAATAACTTCTTTATAATTTGTCTGGTTTTAATTTTTCTATGAATTGGTTACTCACATTATATTTTTACCTTTACTCCAAAAGAACATACAACATCAATTTTTACCACACCAAACATGACTACAACCATCACTACCCCTTCCATAACTACCTCAGTGAAAAGAACCATGGCCACTACACCAAAGTCTGTTCCCTCATCACCTTTTGCCTCATCACCTGCTGCTTCAACAGAGACAGAACAAGTAGGGGTCACCTCACCACCCTTCAAGACCACCACCAAAAGGGAGATGGCAACCTCCTCAATACCTACTCAAGCCACAACTCTGAGCACAACTTTCAGCCAGCCTACACTAACAACAGCAGGTAAATAGCACTTTCTTGCATCTGTCAGGTGAAGCCATCACTCACAAGACATATGTCAATGTAAAAACACTAGTAAAAAAACCCCAAGCATTCTTACTAGTAGTCTTAACATTGCAAATAGGAAAGGACATGGATAAGAAGTGTGATTAAAATGGAAATTTGTCTTGCCAACAGAGCAAGCATCTGACATCCAAATATCACGTTAAGCTAACGTTTCTCTTCCAAGATTTCCTCCAAATTTAGACAAAATCTCTCTACGCTTCAAAGCAAGTTCTTGAAAACTCACAGACCACAGAGTATATATTCCTCCTATCCCTTGTAAGAAATGCTCCCCCCAGAAATACTAACCTTTTTGAGTGTCTGACACTCAATATACAAAGAAGGATATACAGTCTCCTCTGAGGCTGTTTGGCAACATGAATTACTACATTAGCAACTGACCAGCTGGGACAGTGTGTGGTGGGAAGTTTACTGTAGTGGGAGGGCAGCTATACACTCTGTCCCGAATCCAGGTCTCTCCCACAAATTACTGTTGGGGTGCATATATCTGGGTCTTCTTGTGCAAGCAATTACAGCTTCCTCCAGGAACCTTACCAGCTCCCAATCATAACTAATACTCATCCTTTCATCACAGAGAGTGAAGGGACTGAAGCAACCACTCTGCACTACCCAGAAGGTGAGTAAAAGGGACTAGAGAGATGCCCTTGGCCTAAGACTCTGCTTCACTTATCCCAGCTTTTCCAGATGATGGTCTTGCCCAGTTTGGAATAACTGGGAGGGGAAACATGTACATCCAATGAGGCTCTCCTTTCCTCAGGAGCTTCAGAAAAAGGCAGGGAGTGTAAAATTTCAGAGGGACCCTTCAGACCCACCCTCAATCAACTTGTGTTTTTCTCTCTGTAGTTGTCACCCACATAAGAACTACGTTGACACAGCCTGTGCAGCATCTTGTCACACAGACACAGACCACCCCTGCCACATTCACCAGCAGCACCTCTGTCCCAAGAGAGACCGGGCCTGCCACCAGCCCAGAAGTTCCACTGACAAGGACATTTCCAAGCTCCAGCTCTTTGCCTGTCACCTCAGCCTCGTCTGCTTCTTCCCTCTCCTCAACCCAGCTGGGAACATCATTTCCTGGTAAGCCTCCCTCTTGCCCTTCCTGCTGCTCTGCCTGCTTCTTCCAGCTCCCACTCTTCTCTCCTAAGCAGCACATCCCACAAAGGCCTCAGTTTTGGTACTCACTTTGAATTGTCCCTGCTGTTGCCATGGGACACTGGCAGTTCCTGGGCCTGACCCACACATGACCTTGACGGTATCCTCCTCCCTGCAACTTCAGGGCTTTGGTTCTGGGGCACAGGCCTCTGTGAGGGTTCAGGCATCCATGAGTTCCTGCCCTACAGCTACCAATCAGACACAAGCTAAAATACCTCCCTCTTCTTACAGTGCTGCCCTGAGAATGCACAGTGGGGCAGGGGTGAACAAAAGTCAGGTAAACACATTTACTGTGTTTATTATATTTACATATAATATGTGTATATTATATTTATTATTATATAAAAAAAATTTACAGCTCAGGACAGTTTTGAGTGAGAGGCATAACCCAAGGCATCATCTCCAGCCAAAGCATGCCTAGGCCCTAGCAGTCCCATGAAAAGTGCAGTTCAACAAATATGACCTCACAGACCAATGCAAGAGTCACCAGTGGAGGGTGGGCAAGAAAGTGTACCCTCAACTCCAGGCTAAGGTTCTTTCACTTAGAGCCACGTGCCGGAGTTGTCTTAGTGTTGATCCTCCTTTGGGAGGATGCCACAACATGCTTTGCCTAGACTACTTCCAGGACTGAATCATTCTTTTCTCTCATCCCTTTCTTTGTAGCAAGGGAGCCAACCAGAGCTAAGACACCAACTACTAAAGTAGTAACAGGTGAGTGCTCTGGTCATGAAAGAGATAAGAGTCATCCCTGGCCAATTCATCTATATCCCTTCACTAGCCACACCCCTCCCATGGATCCCTCCCACAGGAGTCTGCAGCAAGACAATTTCAAACAACCAGTAAACAAGTGATACCTCTTCCCTACTTAACTGTTCCAGGAAGAAGGAGATGAGATAAATTCCTAGAGGTCAATTTTCAAAATGGTCAACAGCAAGCACTTATGAAAGGAAAACAGAACAGGATGGAACACATTTAGGGTAAAGGACACCTTTATTAACTGAAAAAAAAACCAAAAAACCAAAACCAACCAGATTTAGTGGAAATTATGCCTCCCATCGTGGCCCATACCTGAGCACAAAACCTCCAGAACAGAACACTCTATCTCCGTACTTCCTATAA